>OX578278.1:52116418-52203918 GCA_951217055.1 Gerris lacustris
ATTAATAAATTAAATTCTTTAACTGATTTGCAACATTAGAAATTAAGAACCAAAAACCGTAGTGTCTTACTGAAGCCTTCATAATTTTGTTCTTTATAAGCAATAATTAAGTTTGCTGTCATCTTACATAAAGTATTTCAATCAAACTTTTTATCATTGTATTCAAATTATTTCCTGGGTCTTATCTAAATTGTATTCTTTTTAATTTTACAATATAATTGAGTTTTTTTAATGCAATACTTTAGGCTACAATATTTTTTAATTAAATTTTATTATTTTTGTTATAAGATTATAATTGAGTGGATTTAATCAGTGTTTTAAGAACTCAGTTAAATTTGTAAAAATGTTCTAGGAATTTATTAAAAAAGGGAAAGTTTATTAAGACATAGTTTCTAAAGCTGGGATATTAAAATTAAATTAAATTCTTTAGTTATCGTGTCTTAGGCTTAGTAATATTTATTTTTATAATGTTGCTCAATACATCGATTTTTAAATAATTAATTGCCATTACTATTCACTTTTCCCCTCCTTTAGGATTTTTTTTTGTATGCTTCTTTTTTCTATTAATTGTGATGTAGTAATTGATTTTGCAGTTTTTTACTTAAAATTCCTGGGTTTCTTGTTCGATTAGGTAAGATCTAAGCAAGTTCTGTTACTCCTTCCTTCAAAAATATTGAAATATATATTTATTTATAACTATGCATAATTATGTTTTATTAATTTAGTATTTTTTCTTTTGTTTAACTATTTACTTATATATTTTGTCTTAATACTTATATGAGTCTTACAAGATATAAGTCCAAAACCTACATCATTGATAGGAATATATCAAAAACCTAAACATAACATGCTTTAAAAATGATTTTTCTGAAGGAACTGTTAGTAATTTAATATTTTTTTAACAATGAAATTGTTGAAACTGTGGTTTCAAAGTTGTCTTTTTACCTCGAGTCTTCTCAATGTCTTGTTTCTCTGTTCAGGAGTTGTAATTGCAGTGAACAAAATTCCTGATGAAGAAACAAGTAAAAGAAGTATTTATCTGTTGGAGATGTGTTCAAGTTATTTGTTGCTAAAGCCGTCGTCTCCAAGGGATTGATGAATGCATCTTTCTAATGCTAGCTTTCCCACAGCCCAGTGAATTGTTGCAGCTCTTGTACTAGTGCCGTTGGTTTCGCGTTTACATTCTAAGACCCCCGGTATTTTACAGTTACCGCATCCTTTATACACCCTTCTTTGCTCAACCTTTCCTATTTCTTAACTTAAACCTTACATAATATTGAAAAGATTTTTAAAATTGCTCTCACGTCATTGTTGTCTTTTTTTCACTCCTTTTTCATTTAGAGCCATAAATACTTGAAGAAATATTCTCCGCACATTATTTTCCTACATTTACACGCATTACTACTTAGCACACTTTTAGACGTATTGCATACTGTGCTGTCTTTTATACATTTATTGTGTTTTTTAGTACTCGGGCTCTGTTGTATATTTTATTACTTCTTTGTCTCTTAGTGACCAGTTATTATTATTCTTCACATTTTTAACTATCCTGAGAAATGATACTAAAACTTTAATATTGCTTACCTTTCTCAGCCTGTTCAAATGTGTTATTCTTCCCTTTGACTTTTCGATGTTTCGTTTCAATTATTCCATTTCTTAGTCTTGAAAGAATTCATTTATAATTTAGATATCTTGATTTGTACAATTAAATTGTATAATTTATATTTATCAAATTCAGTTCTTTGTATACGATTTGGCTTCCTAGCGTTGTCTTATAGATTATTCTTTCTGTCTGTTCATACTTTGATTTGTTGCTCTTTCATATTATTGATAGTTTTATATATTTAATTATTATTCAGTTATTCTAATAATAACTATGTCTAATGTTATCTTTTTTTACTTTTTGAACCTCTTTCGTATGAATGCAGCATATGTTGTAATGGGCATTATGTATTTTTTTCTTTAATTAGGTCACTTTCTGAAAATATGTTAGAAGATTGACATTAATATGTAATCGTGAAAGGGAAATATATCAGGATTACTTTTCTTTGTTAATTTTTTTATATTTTATTTACTAAGAAAGGTCTCCGATTAGAATTTTGGGTTGAGACTATGTCCCTTCATAGTAAATGTCATGTGATGTTTATGACACCATTCCTAAAGAAGAGAATGTTCCATTCCCGTATTTTAGATCTTTTTGATACTAAGAGAAGAATAATTTTTAAAAATATATATATATTAAATTATTATTATAATCCCCATACTTCTCTTTAGTATTGCAAATGTATTTTATTATAAATTTATCATTAGTACTTAGTTTTCTTATTAATCAACTTAATTTTTTAAGGAGGCATGTTAAGGTCTGATAGCTGGTTATTTCCGCTATTTGATTTTGCGTTGTTGTTTGTCACTGTAATGTTTTCCAGTGTAACATAATAGCTTATTCAGCTGTACTTTTAAATGCAGACAGGACGAATGAGGTTCTCACGCTCCTTTACTTCTTCATGGTTTATGTTACATATTTGTAAAATAATATTCAATGATTAAGCCAGCATTTGCATTTTGCATTTTTTTGTTTTTTAATATTTTTCGCACAAGATGACATTCCTAAATTAATTTCACTCTAAATGCCAAAATATTTATAAATATGTACATCTATCTTATCAAAGTATCTTTGGTGTCCTAAATGCAGTTAATTTTTACTTTTTCATACAAGCAGTATAATATAAAGTATAGAGAAAGTAATGTGATGGCGTTAAAATTCTATTTTGTGATTTTGATGGATTAACACGTACATATCTGTCTGTATTCTGTAGTCTGACGTCGATTTTGATAAAATTTGGCATCTATGTTTATAAAAATTACAAGATTATTAGAAAAGAAATCTGATTTAGCTAAAATTCGAAAACGAACTGTCAACAACCACCTGTTAAACACTTAAATTTATTAAAAATATATATTATAGGTTTTAGATACAGAATTACTGGCGTATATAAGAAATATATTTATGTTATAAGAAATATATATTTTGTTCGAGTTTGTCGTACCGATATTTTTCATTGGTCTCTCTTAATATATTATTTGTTTCGATGTGGGTCAGTTTTAATCTATAGAACAGGACCAATAAATTAACTTTCGAAATTAGCTTCCTTATATGGCAGAAACATTTTTAGGTATACAGGTTTTTCAATCGGCCATTTTAATTCAAAAAGGCGGCTATTTTTGAAAACATAACAGCTATGGCTCAGAAGAGTAAACAGAGTCACTATGCTTTTAGAATTCGCTAATATTTAATGGCTTTTAAGACAAAGAGGATGCGGTCCATTACATAATAAATTATAAGGTGTCAATCGTATTGTCAGAGTCTTTATCTATTTTACAAAATACAGCTTTTAATTTTAATTTGATTTTATTCTCTATCCGTAATAGTAAGTTTTCTATCGTATGTTTTCCTTTTGTTCTGAGATGTTTATATATTGGATTTTCACTGACGGAAATAGCTGCTCCTGTTGTTATTATCCTCTCTTTCGCTTTTCTAATCCCGATCATGGGAAATTAATTAGAAGAGAAGAATCTACTAAAGCCAGAGGCTTTTCATATCTCTCTTGCTTGCTGGCTCTTTGTTCCTTCTAAATTCCGACATCATTATACGTCGTGGCGGTTCATATTAGATCAGTTCTTTTGTTGTCGGCAGTCCGCTCCGCTTCCTGTATTACTGTTTTCATGTCAAAGAAATTTCACGTGCTTCAAATTGTCTTCTGTCAAACCTTCCTTTGAACCTCTGTTTGTTGACTACAGAAAATCTAACATGAAATTGTAATTTTATCTCTAAATTCTCATTAAAGCGTTTAAGATATGCGTCGAATCTATTAATTAAGTTCCCTATACCACGGTAACCTTTAATTTTAAACAATATTTCTTATACATTTACAAAAACATTGTGGTAGAACATTTTTACGCATTGTCACCCTAAAATATAACTTTGAGTCACGAAGTAGTTTCTCTTTGCCTCCTGAATAGATACCGAAGGAAATAATATGTATTGTATATTTAAATTGATGAATTTTATGATTTGAAATGTACACTAGTGATATAAATAGGTACTTAACGTCGATATTGCTTGAGATCTCAGTACACTCGAGTGTCTTACAATATCAAAATAATTGTATTTTTAGATGAATTTGTCTTAAAAATTGTCAATTTAAATTCTACTTCAAAAAGTAGAATTGCTTTACTACTAAGATGTTGTCGAGCAAGATTTTTCGTAGAGCCTACATGTTTAATATAAACTAGTGATGCGGTGCATAAAGAACTCGCGTAGATTGTGGTCTTATATCACCAATACTATGTTCTCAACCAGAATAATTTTTCGGTGAAAACCTAACATATTCTTATTCAACCTGAAAAGAGCTTTACAATTATTTTACGTAACACAGCATTATAAGAATAAGCTTACTTTTTAAAACCCTCATCTCGGTCACATTTGTTGCAAAACTTTTGTAGCAATAGTTACATATTCATTTGCTACTCATAAAACCATTTAAAACAATGTATGGCGTGGCATGCTGATTACAACTTCCTCTTTAATTGTCTTTATTATTGGCCCAATTCTTAAAATTTAAAATTGTCAAACGAAGCCGAGATGCTGTGAGCCGAATTAAATTTCGTATTAATTCGCAACTTCTCGGTAGCTAAAACTGTTTTCCTTTCATCCGTACATAATCCGTATTTAATAAAGTTATAAGGGCTCACCACGTTCACCTGTTTTTACCTACATAATCTTTCATTAATTAAATGCTCATTAATTAAATGGCTCGCTACGCTCGCCTGTTGTAAAAGTATTTGTCCATAATGTTTATTTAATAATATTAATGGAGGCTCGCTGCGCTCGCCTGTGTATACAGCATTTGTACCCAATATTTATTTAATAATATTAATGCAGGCTGGCTACGCTCGCCTGTTTATACAGCGTTTCTACAGAATTTTTATTTAATAAAATGATTTCGGGCTTGCTGCGCTCGCCTGTTTATATAGCACTTTTATATTATCTTTATTAATAATATTATTGCTATTGCAGGCTCACTACGCTCGCCTGTTATAAAAGTATTTGTCCATAATCTTTTTAATAATATTAATGCAGGCTCGCTACGCTCGCCAGTTTATACAGCATTTGTAGTAAATATTTTATTAAATGAAATGATTGCAGCTCACTACGCTCGCTTTTGAATAAGTATTTGTACATAATAATTATATAATAAAATGAATGCAGGCTTGCTACGCTCGTCTGCTTATAAAGTATTTATGAATAATAATTATTTAATAAAATTAATACATGCTCACAGTGCTCGCCTTATTATACAGTATTTGTACATAATCTTCAGCCTTTAAAATACCTTTAAACGATTTATAACATGTCATGGAGACTAAAACTTTTTTTAGTTTTAGTTATATTGGCCGCCATTTTGAAAATATTATGTTTGAAATTTAAATAGTTAGATTTCCTTTCCTAGACTTCAAGAGCTTTAAATTGATGTATAACATGTCATACTGACTAAATACTTTTTGTTTAGTCGTCCGCCATATTGGCCGCCATCTTGAAAATATGAACTTTGAAATTTAATTAGTTACTTATTCTTTTTCTTCTCTTAAAGACCTTTAAAACGATGTATAACACATTATGATGGCTTAAACTTTTTTTTAGTCGTCCACCATATTGGCCGCCATCTTGAAAATATGAACTGTTAAATTTTATTAATTACATATTATTTTTCTTCTCTTAAAGACCTTTAAAACGACGTATAACACATTATACTGACTAAAACTTTTTTTTTTAGCCATCCGCCATATTGGGTGCTCACTTGAAAATATTTAGTGCGGATTTTCCAAAAACTATACACTTCTCACAAATGCTGAGATGCATATATGTGCCAAATTTCGTTGAAATTGATCAATTTTTACTCCAGTTATCGTTAGACAAACAAACACACAAACAAACTTTTTTTTAAATCCCAAGTCTCTGAAATGAAGAACTCACTGCGCTCGTTCAATTACATGCCATATATACATATACACACACACTATATATATATATATATATATATATATTTAATGTGCAATTATAAATATTTATTTATATAAAGTGATATTTATTCTTCTTATCTCAAAATCAAGAAGCAAATGTAATTGTTTATTAATACTATTAAAAATAACTTCATTACATTTCCTGTAATAACTTTGTGTCTCTTGATAATAAAAGTTTTAATCTTTTATAGTGGGCCTAAAAGAAAATCTGAAATGGTTTCAACTTGGAAGTCTTTACACACACACACACATAATTTATATATATATATATATATATATATATTGTGTGTGTGTTTATACATTTTTATTTTTAATGTCCCTTTCATTTATTTAAGTATTTTACATTATTAGTATTCATGGCGTAGAGAGCCCTAATGTCTCCACTTTTTTACATTTATATATTTTTATATTTGTTTAATCTCTTCACGTAGGGGCTCTTTCAGATTTAAGGGTTTATCATTTCAGCATTTTTTTTTTTTTTTTTCCTGTAAGAATTTCTCTTTTTTCTCCCATTTCCTTCTTGTTCCATTTTGTAACATAAACTTCAGTTTTTAAAATATTAACATTTAATTTTTTGCCTCTTCAGAACATTTTAGAAATATAAAATATAACACTAATATTTAATATTAAAAGCTCAAGTGTGCCTTAACATGAAAATTTTATTTACTTTTTATAGTTTTTTCTTTTTATTCCTAAAGATTTTTACAACTTAGTTCAAAATTAGTTGACTATTTTATTATGTTTTTTTTTTTAAATTTATTATTTTTATTTTTTTATTATTTTGCTTTTATAATTATTTAAAACATTGAAACTTAAGTATTAAAAAGTGAGTAACAAGCAAGTAAATTAATAATAGGTCCTTAAATCTTGGAAATTGGTTGCCAATGTATTTTGTGTATTTATAATTGGTGAATTTTAAATTGGTTTTCTGCTAAAACTTAGTATAAAAAAACTCATTTGTTTACATGCTGATTTTGTTGGGTTGTTTTATTTTGTCTGTTGTTTTTATCTTTTTTTAAAAAAATTCTTGGCAAACTTAAAAAATTAATTTAATTCATGTATTACGATTATTTTGTAAATGAATATAATATTTCGATATTTCGTGAATGTTTGATAAAAATAACGCCTAATATACAGCATACTAGGGCTGTTAAATAAAATACAATAAAATTAGGAACTTTTATATTTTATCATCTAATGCATCCGTGACGCTTACTTGTACGACATCATTTTAATCCCATTTAAAAAAGAACTTATAATTTATCAACATGATTGCGAAGCATAATAATCAAGAGTTGCATTCATCAAAAAAGTGTAAAATAATCATCAAAACTAGCTATAATTTGCAATTATTTTTTAATAAGAGATTGGGTTAAGTTACCTGGATAGGATTATTTTATATACATATATATATATATATATATATATTTTTGAAGCTTTATTAACCAATAGTGACAGTCATAAAATAAGTATGGAATTTTAGAAAAATTATCCCCCACTATTGACAATAACCACCTAGCTTAGAATAAAAGAATTTTTTAGCAACAACAGGATGGAATAGTAATCTTTTAGTCAGCTTGATGAGACCCAAACCCAAGTTTTGATTTATTTTTTCTTTTAAACCCTACTAACAATAATAATAATTTGTCTTTAATAGTTTTATACTGATCGACAGGACTAGAATTCATTATCATTATTATTAATTATCAACAAGAATATAATCCACCCGCAACATACTGAATTACCAATAAATCTAGAATTCACCTGCAACATTATGAATTACTAACAAATTTACCATCCAATTGCATATCAGTCTTATTTGCCAGAAGGATTATTAATTATTAACTGGACTAGCATGTACCCTTCAAAGTGTTATTTATAAAGAAATTTATTAATTATTGTTATGAGTGTCATACTAATCTACAAGTATATTTTATTTACAAGTGTATTTATTAGTTTGTTGCTCGAGTATTATTTCATAAAAGTTATTTTAATAAAGCTTCAATGAAAGCATTTGAGTAAATAAATTATTATATTTTGTATTCTTGACACTTGAATTATTAAAATAATTATTTATTGTTACAACAATTTTAAGCTACATTTAAGTTTTAACTATAGCGTGACATTTTGAAAATATATCTAGGGGTTTTGTAGCTGTTGCAAATAACTTCTAAGAACACGAAACGAAAGTTGTGTTTTTAATGCTATTAGAACTGAAAAATAAGTCTCTCCCGTCCACAAGCTATAAACAGCGCCGTAAATTCCCACAAATCACGTGAGTATGACTTTACACGTGTGGTCCCGTACTCCGTACTGAGTGAAACCGCCGTCTATCACTGTTTATGCGACTTTTGAAATTTTTTAACACCTCTACGGGAACTACAGGAAATAATGAAGACATATTAGACTAATAAAATTACGTTGAATTGTGATTCCGTCTCATTCGAGCAAGTTATTCTTTTTAGAAAATAAGCATGTCTAGAAATTTATGTGCTTCTTTCGATTTATACCTCTACTAAGTAAAAGAGAAAGGGAATTATTCTTTGAGATGTGATTCATAAAAGAAATAGTTTTTACTGACTGGCTTGGGCCTGATGGAGAATTCAATTCACTTTTATCTGTCCATTGACTATAAATAGTTTACTCTGGCATCCGCTACTTGAGATAGAATTTTAATCTTATTTTCCGTTTCTAGTCTTTTATTAAACCGCGAGTTTTTTAAGATAGTTTTGACTTCCAAGATTATTTATTATCTAGAGAAAGAATTACTATTTTAACCAATTTAACCATATTTGAATTCTATTGTGCTCTTTGAAGTTTTTAATAATCGTTTAAATAACACTAAAACTGAGTTTTAATATTTATATATGTTGTATATGTGTGTGAGTAAGTGCGTGTAAAGAACAAAATCTTATCTATTGATTAGCTTTAAATACTTTTTGATCTTTTCTAAATATTTTATTTTATCCTTATCTTTTGATGTTTTATTAAATATCTATTGTGCTCTTTGTTTTTATTAGCATGATAATAACTCGAAGAAAAACGTCTAATAAATTTGCATTTTAAATTACTTTTTTAAATTCTAATTACATTGTAAAATAGATTTGGCGTAGAGGTTCAGAAAAATCATACTCCGAGAAGAAATCGAGAATTATTTTAGTTCGTAATTTACCCTTAAATACACGTGAAATAATTTATATGAATAAAAAACTAAAATGTAGTGTATTTAAATAAAAATCTAACGATGTTAGTAGTTTTCCTGGGAAAAATCTAGTTTCCGAGATATTGACGAAATTAAATCTGATTTAAGTCGAAAAAATGTAAACAACCGTTTTGCTTCCGAGCTTACCGAAGGTAACGGAAGCTATGTGATCGTTCTGAAGAGCGAAACAATTTTAGGTCTCCGATTTCAAAAAAATCCAAGACAGAAATCCTTTTCAGACATCAGGGATAATTTTTGGTTCCGTGTCTGTCTGTCGGTCTGTCGCTCAAATTTTGCGAACCACCATATCTTAAAAACCAATTGTCCGATTTTAATGAAAGTTAGTTAGTAGGTCATAATTAGCCCATTGTTGGTCCCATATAAGTTTCAACCTTCTGCGCTTATTTGTTTATCTTTCACATGCTCACAAACATACATTTATTTACAGCTATATCTTTAAAAGTAATCATCTGATTTTTATGAAATTTGGATGGGTTGTCGAAAATAGCCCGCAGATAGCACCCGCCTATTTTCAACCATCTGCGCACTTTAAATCGTGCTAAATTAATATGTCAATATGCTATAATGCCGCATGGCTAACTTACTTACTGACTGACATTAATGTTTACCCACTTCCAGAATAGCTAGAGACTTGCGGTTTGCGCTATTCGACGCACAACGTCCAATATTGTGAACCAAAATAATTATAAAAAGTACCCTTTTCCCTCTCCTTCCCCCCTTAAAAAAAATAAGAAAGGCCGATATGATTTTTAAGCAGTTTTGGGGGCATATTGCGGTTAAACGGTTAGTCGTATTGGAAAACGGATAGCACCAGCGGTAGCTGATTTTAAAAGATTTACAACTTTGGTCTTATGACTTTTTGTCGTATCATCATCGGTTGTACCTTAGATGGTGATAATTTTGGTATTTTTTTGGTTTTATTTTTTTCCTTTTTATCTTAAAATGGCCATAGTTTCTATAATAGTTGACCGATTTTATTTCTGATTGAGGCGCTTGAATCTTACACTAATAGTCTTTAAATTGATTATATTTTATTTTATTAGTTCATCCTACTTGCTGAGAAAATGAGATTAAATTTTTTCCGTGTGCCGTGTCACGTTACCACTTTTTTGGTTTTTAATATCGTGTCGTATATCATTTGAAAGGCCTTGATATGTACATTAAAGCTAGTTTATTGGTTTATTTAAAAAAAAATTGTACACGTACTTTTGTACCGATTTTTAATTTTGTTGTAGGTTAAAGGGTTTAAATATTTTTTTGTTATTAGGTTTCTTATTTATATTGTTATTGTTATTGTTTTATTAATGGGCGTTTGACGGCTAAGATTATTAACACCCTGATCATGATCATGTTAGGGAACTAATTGTTCCCTCAAACCTAACTATATAGAAATGTTGATAACATTAAAACGTCCTAATAGCCCGTCTTACTTAAAAATTTATATTTCGTTGTAATAATCCGTGTTTTTAAGGTATAGTAAAACTTTAATACTGTGTTGCTTTCATTTCCTAATAACTCATTTATTAATTAATTTAATTAATCCCCTTCTGTATTGTTTGTTTTTTAAAAACATAATTTTGGTACCTCAAAGTACAGGGGTACAAATGTCAAAGTTAATCTTTTATAATATGATGTATATCGTTCAAAAGCTCTTGAATAGTAGATTAAATTTTGTGTTATTTCTAGTTTTGAAGGGGTAAAATTAAAAAAAAAAATATAATTTTTTTTTTTATTTTAGACAATAATGCTTTGTAAAAGCATAAAATCAATATAGTACGTGAATAGTATACGAGAAAGCTATGTGCCACACTAATTGGCAGTCTTTTTTTAATACTTTTTATGAATATGTTTAAAAATAAAATTATTTATTATTAGATTTAAATACAATATCAATATCTGCTACATTTATCGGACCGATTTTGACATTTTCATGTCTTGACTTTGCACATAAACTCAAAAAGCGTTGGGTACAAAAAAAAAACGACACCAAGAAGCGGTACTCACGTAACAGGAGGTTAGGAAGAGGCAGGAGGTCACAACTTCTGTTCTACTGCTCCGATTTGCAACGGACAATAACCCTTAGAATTTTATTCCTAATAAACTTACATACATAAAATTATTTTTTACTTTATTATTATTTATTTTTGTTATACTATAATTTTTTGCATTTATAAAATAAATAATTTTAAAAATATGGGTGAAGAAGCTAAACGATTACTTCTTAACAAACTGGAAAAGAAGAGAAGTACATTCTTTCTTCGTGCACAACTTATGTTCGATTTAATTCCAAATTTACAAACGCAAGAATCTGTCCTCTCGAATTTTTTGACATTTTCATGTCTTTACTTTGGCACATAAACTCGAAAAGCGTTAACAAAAAACGACACCAAATAGCGTCACACAAGCGTTACCAAAAAATCGGTCCGAGACAACTCAGACAAACTTTCTCATATACGAGTTCATAATTATTTAGCCCAGTTTTTCCATTTATTAGTTTTCGTATGTAAATTTAATTATTATTGTGCATTTCATTAAAATTTATCATAAAAATAACTTCTCCCGGGCGGGGAATCGAACCCGGGCTCTCTCGGTCTGCGTTTTAAGCTTTTTTCTCAGGAACTAGATTTTTCCCGGGAAAACGGTTTATATCGTTGGATTCGTATTTAAATTGACTATATTTTAGAATTTTTTAATCAAAATCGTCGGAACCGTTTTCGAGAAATAATTTTTTTCACGTTTTTTTCAGAGTTTTTGGGGGGTAGCGCCCCTAAATTTAGAGCTAAAATTCATTTCTCGATTTCGCTGCGGGATATGATTTTTCTGAACATGTATGCCAAATTTCGTCAAAATCTGCCCAGTAGTTTAGGCTCCAGGCGTCTGCACAGACGACAGACGACAGACAGACAGACATTTTTTAAAAACCACTTTTTTGGACTCAGGGGACCTCAAAGCGTGTAAATCCATCAAAATCTCAAAATCGAATTTTTGCGCCATCACAATACTTTCTCTTTATATGAGAAAGTAAAAAACTAGAATTTTGTTAAGAAGTTATAAATAAATAAAAAAATTCGGTGTTATCTTGCTTGATCCTAAAGTTTTATTTATTCAAGGCTCAACCTACTTTTTATGATAGAGTTCACGGAATAAAAATGAAAACAAACTCTTTTTATTATTGTTGTATTAAGATATGCTTTTTTGTAAGATGTAAATTGTTTTTATTTTGAGGACAACGAGCCTGATTTTTATTTTTTTTTTAACTTTACTGTAAAAATGTTATTTTTATTTGAGTGTCAAGTTTATATTGTGTAAGTATCCTCTTGGTAAGTATTAGCTTTTTGTATGTTTATAAGTTTTTTGTTCCTACATTTTTTGAGTGAAAAAAGAATAAGATCACTTTAGAAAAATTATGTAAAAGGGAGTGTTGGATCAGCTACTTAACAGATGTATCATTGTCTTTCACGAAGGGAGTCGCGAAAGTTAGATTCACTATTCAAAATCCAAAATTTTGATCTGGGTACCATGATTTGTGTGTACTCAGAATCCTAATGTAAATGGGTAGGCACTCAATAAAAGTGGTGCTTATCGATCTCGTAAAAACATGCAACACGGCTGATGGGATTCAACACGCTCACACATTAGTGCAACCACTTTAGTAGTGTAAAGCTGTTTGATAAACCTATGCTGCCCATAGGCTTAAGTTAATGGTTAGCTACTCAATAGATGTGGCACCCACTGGTTTCGTTAAACTTTAACACGTCAGCAGTGTTGACTTTCATTAGAGTCAACACGCTGAACTCGTTTGTCACATATTACCACAACCACTTTAGTAGTATAAAGCTGTTTGATAGACCTGTGCTGCCCATAGGCTTAAGTTAATGGTTAGCTACTCAATAGATGTGGCACCCACTGGTTTCGTTAAACTTTAACACGTCAGCAGTGTTGACTTTCATTAGAGTCAACACGCTGAACTCGTTTGTCACATATTACCACAACCACTTTAGTAGTATAAAGCTGTTTGATAGACCTGTGCTGCCCATAGGCTTAAGTTAATGATTAGCTACTCAGTAGATGTGGCACCCATCGGTTTTGTTAAACATGTAACACGTCAGCAGTGTTGACTTTCATTAGAGTCAACACGCTGAACTCATTTTTCTCACATTACCACAACCACTATAGTAGTATAAAGCTCTTTGACAGACCTATGCTGTCCCCAGGCTGAAGTTAATGGTTAGCTACTCAGTAGAAGTGGGAGGGGGGGGGGGGAACCCCCTGTCATTATTACCACCATTAGGTACCTACATGTAATAAAAGGCTGCTTGGAAGACCTAACGCCGTTTATAGCCTGTTGCGCTGCGGGTTACTATTGTTTGTAGGACATAATCTCTCCGGGAATCCAAGTCAAACCTAGGTATTTGTTTCCCATTATTTTAATAGCTCCTTGAGCCTCTCTATCACAAAGATACCCAATATTTAATTAATCATCTATTTATTTATTAACTTCCCACGAATTTTGATTTTCTTTTATCTTTAATAAATTATAATAAGAAAATAAACATCATAAAATAAAAGGTTTGAGGAAATAAGCTATTTATTAATGTTTTATGTGCTTATATTGTACACTAAACATTTTATTTTCTGTTTAAATAAATATACGAGATAAACAAAAACATTTTATTTTCTTTTTAAATAAATATACGAGATAAACAAAAGTAGCTATTAAGAATAATAAATAGTTAGGAAGTATTTATAAGGTAAGAGAAATTAAAATGGTTTGTGGCTAATTATAATTCGGACCAAATGGAAAATATCTAAATAATGAAGGTACGTCAGGATAACGAGCGGTAATGAACACTCAGTACCTATTTCTATTTCATGTTTAATTATTATTTCACAATCCATTAGTTGCATTGGAATACTAAAAGCAATGCTACTATTGATTAATATAAATAGAATAAGAGAAAATAAGGTCGTACAAAATTCTAGTTCGAGATAGGTTTGAAGGGGTAAGGATTACAAAGAAACTTAATATAAATAGTAGTTAAAAACCTTTCCTCATTCTCAATTTAACCATAAAACCAACTCGCTGGTTCTAAAGTAGCTTATACTGCCCTTTTGTACTTATATATAAAATAAAATAACAATAAATGGAAATTTTGAGAAACTTACTCCCAAAATGTAATTTGAAGAAACAACTCAACAAGTTTTAACTTACATTGTGTATCAGTTGACTTACGTGATCAATATTAGTGTCGGGAAATGTACTCTCCAAAAACATTATTTTATTAGTTTATTACCAAGCGCCTCTAGTAAATAAATCCTTTTCCTATTCCTCCCCTTTTAAACAAATAAATTGTTTGAAATTTACATGGTTAACATTACTGTCCCGGAAATTCTCTCCCCTAACATTCCATATCTGCACAAACGCAGATTTTTAACTCAGGGGACCTTAAAACGTGTAAATCCATCAAAATCGAATTTTCGCGCCTTGATTATACTCTCTCATATAATTGTTTACTACGTAAATGAGAAAGTAAAAATATTGACCTCTTTCGACTATAGGGGAGACCGCGGACGCTGAAATAGGTTATTCCCTATAAGGTTAAGTTCGTAAGCTGTAACAAAACGACTTATTTAAAAATAAAACAATTTATTTAAAAATAAAAAAATAAAGTAACTTAACGATGTATAATTTTCATTCCGATTTAATTTTAGCCATGTGTGCTCATTAAAATGTAGCGCTTCCATCTACTATTGTAATTATCAGAAGGTAATACCAATACGCTTTTTACATGTCAAAATCTTTACATGATCATTATTTATTCCTGATTAGAATTAGGTATATTTCTAGAAGGCACGATACATTTTTAAACAATATACATTATGTATTATTACATCAACTTATGTAATTCATAATTATAATTTCTTTACAGTGTTTGTTATATTTACTATAATTGTTTATTTAAAAAACATAAAAGTAGCTCTAAAACATTCTATATTTATCTCATTTTGAATCAAAAGTTTTTATTTTCCAATATTAGTATGCAATATTAGTATCATTTTTTATTATTATTTTTTTTTTTTTAGAGAGAGAGAAGAAAAGTTTTGTAATTTTAAAATTAAATTATTAATTTTTTTCTCTTTACTAGACATTATCTTACCCTATTAAATTCTAAAGATTAAAAGTCAATAAATCAATGTAATGTTTAAAATTGATTTAATAGTGAAGTAAATCAAAAGACTTTAACTTATTAAAAAAATGCATTTGAAGTTGTGATCCATTAAGTAAAAATATCTTTTGCAATAACCAAATGAAATTTTTAATATTTAATGAGATCCTTATTATTATTACAGTTTTGATTATTATTATTATTACTCGTATTACCACATTCCGATCAATTGATTTGGTTCCAATTATTTTATCATCCTTTACGATCTTATATTCTTTACTCAAATTCCATTTATTTATTTTTTTCTCTTTTTACACGGAGTTAGTGCTCTTATTTTATAATTATTATTTAAAGCGGCCACATTTTTTAAAGCATTTTTTCTGCGGCCTCTTAATAAAAATATGTTTAGGCATTATTCGCTTCATTATACTTGCAAAAATAATCCACTGCACTTAACTAATAAATTATAATGCTTCTTAGATGGCCTATTAACATAACTAAGTTATTGAGTGGCTCTCAATAATTTAATAGACTCTTAAACAGGACTCTTGTTATAATCTGTTAACGTCAGGTGAAGTTTTTTGTTTAGCAATTAATATTTTCGAAAATATTTTTCGTTCATTATTAAATTATATTTTTAATAGACTCCTCAAATAAAACAGATGGTAACGACAGATTAAGTTTTTAAAATTTTTTGGTGCAATAATGTATTATAATATGAGGTGTGGAGAGATATTTCTTAATAGTGAGAGAATGGCTTTAAGCATATTACTGCAGCACTGTATTATTTACCTTTTATTATTTTCAGACTAACTTCCAGATGGAAGTTATTGCTGAAGTTATAGTTACTTCAAGGTATATAGAGAGTGTCCCAACTTAAGTTTGCCAAAAAGAAGGGACATATAGGGGACCCTAAAAGGAGTCAAAAATGTTATATTAACCTATATCCTTTCGGGCTTCGTTTTCTGACGAGGCATTTTATTTTAAATTTTGGGCTTAGCTTTTTTTTACACTTAAACAAGTGTATCTCGAGAACAAAGAGGGGTAGCTTATTATTATAGGTATCGTTGGGAACATAAAAACATTTGCTAAGAGAAATGTTATTATCAATATTCATTTATTTTTATTTCTTCTAGTTCAAATTTAGCTCAAAAAACTTGTTTAAGCAATCGAAAAAAAAAAAAAAAACTGCCCTTTGTGCTTAAACTAGTTAGTTTTTAATTATCCAGGCAATGGAAAAACTTCTTTATTTTATTACCTTTTCATGGATATCATTGTATGTTAAATGGGATTTTTTTTACGTTATAAGCTCATTTTTTAAAAAAACTAATGTAAATGTGAGAAAACTTACTTTTTTTTAAATATCTTCTTTTAACTTAATCTTAATCACTTTCATAGTAAATGTGTGATGAAATAATAAAATTCTCTAAATTGTATAGCAATCATACAACATGTATCTATGAATTTGTTGGATCTTTATTAACACATTAAATTTCTCCTCACTCTTTATACGCATCCTACAAACATCACCTGTGCATAAATTAAATGCACAAAATAAAGTGATGTATGATTTCTATACAATATAGAGACTGCGGTTGTTTTACTTATAATAATTTATAAGCAAAATCAACTACAATGATTATTTATTAAACCAAAAATAAAATTAATATAAAAAGCAGTTTTCAACCTCAATTTTAGGTTTCATACTTTTGTATACTTATTTACTAGAGGGAGGTACCCCCCTGGTATTGGTCATACTTGAAGCTATTTAGTCAACAATAATTATTTCATATTTACATTGAAAGTGATTAAGTCGAGTCAAGTTATTATAATTATAGCGTTATAGAGAAGATATTAAAGAAAAAGTAAGTTTTTCTCACATTTACGTTAGTTTATTTCAATAAATGTACTTATAACGTAAAAAATTCTTATTTAACATACAATGATATGGGTATCCATGAAAAGGTAATTAAATATAGAAGTTTTTTCATCGCCTGGACAACTAGTTTAAGCACTATGGGCCGTCAAAAATGTTTAATTTTTTCGATTATTTAAAAATATTTATTTAAGCACCTAGGGAGTAAAGTAAGCCATTATTCCCTGAGCGAAAAAGTTGGTTCTTGAGGCGAAGCCGAAGGAACCATGGTCCCTAAATCCCGAGGCGCAGCCGAGGGAGATAATTATCGCGAGGGGAATAATAGCACTTTACTCACGAGGTACATACAATATTTTATCTCCAGTAGGAAGAAAATACACATTTTCGTCCATAGCACTGTTTTTATTTATTATTTTAATAAATAACAATAATTATTAGAACTTTTAATAGCAGATATAAGAGATTCAATATTAAAAACAAATAAGAATTGGAATTAAACTCAAATAGAAGGTTATTTAGATGCAGGTTATAATGTTGTAATCAATGATAAACATGGTCAAAAAAGCGCAGTGCCGCCAACCTGATTTCGACAACTTCATTACATTAGCCATACATTTTCTACTATTTATAAAATAATTAAGTTGCAATCTTTACTTTTTTGCCCTACTTTACTTTTTCGCCCTACTTTTACTTTTTCTCCCTACGATTTGAGTTCAGGGATGAAAAGACCTGTTTTAGTCCCTCTAAACTAATTCAAAATCATAATAGTCCAGGAGATAGCGTGCAAAAAAGTGTCTGACTAACATCAAGCTAGAATTTTATATACAAGTCAATCTTTTGGCGCCTTTTAAGAATATGTGGTCGGCTAAGTTCGTCTGCGGGACATAGCTTGGCAATAGGCATTTGAAAAAAACAAACCGGTGGAGAGCGGCCATGTCTCACCAATTATGGTGGACAATGTGATTTTCACGATCCTGAGTACAGAATTAGTTAGTAGACCGAAAATCAAGTTGATGGTAATTTATCCCTTGACAGGTGACCTCGTTGAATTTTAGTAAATCTTGAATAACTAACCTATCAAGTGTGAAAATAATATCGACTTGATTTTTGGTCTACTGACTAATTCTGTACTCAGGATCATGAAAATCACATTGTCCACCATAATTGGTGAGACATGACCGCTCTCCACCGGTTTGTTTTTTTCAAACGCCAATTGCAAAGCTATGTCCCGCAGACGAATCTAGCCGACCAAATATTCTTAAAAGGCGCTAAAAGATAGACTTGTACACAAAATTCTAGCTTGATGTTAGTCAGACACTTTTTTGCACGCTATCTCCTGGACTATAACTTTTTTTCCCTACTGGAGATAAAAGAGTTTTTGAGCTTAATTTGAACTAGATGGAATAAAAATAAATTAATATTGATAATAACATTTCTCTTTGCAAATGCTTTTAGGTTTCCAACGATACCTATAATAATAAGCGACCTCTCTTTGTTCTCGAGATACACTTGTTTAAGTGTAAGAAAATAAGCGTAGCCCATAATTTAAAAAAATGCGTCTAGTCAGAAATGAAGCCCGAAAGGACAGAGTAATATAACATTTTTGACTCCTATTAGGGTCCCCTATATGCCCTTTTTGGCAGACTTAATTGGGACACCCTGTATATTACATTATTATTATATTATTGGCATTATATATTATATCATAATTATTATAATTTATTGGTATCAATATAAAAAATTATTGGTTGTTATCAATAGCCCCAGATTAATTTAAACCGTTTGCGCTCTTTAAATTCTTCTAAATTGATACTTTAATTCATGTAAAATACTCTGCCAATTAATGTGGCACATAGCTTCCTCGCAAAGAAAAGACCAAATTAAGAAAAATACCTCGATTAAAATAATCAAAAAGTTGGAACGGCGCGGCACTGTTCCAGTAAATATTTAATAAAGTTGAAGAAATTTAAACATTTGTTAGAGAAACAAAGCCTCCAACAAGCACCAAAAGTTAGCGCACATAAAATTAATTTAATAAACAAATATAAAACTGCAACCAAATCGTAGAAACCGCTGTATAAGCAGTTTTTTTTTTTATTTTACCCCCGTCAAAACTAAAAATAACACAAAATAGAATATAACCAAAATTAATCTACTATGCAAGAGCTTTTCAACGATATACATCATATTATAAACGATTAACTTTAACATTTGTAACCCTGTACTCTGAGGTACCAAAATTATATTTTTAAAATACAAACAATTCAAGAGGGCAATCATTAAACTAATAAATACATATAAATAAAAAACCTAATATCAAAAAAGTATTTAAACCCTTTAACCTACAACAAAATTATAAATTGGTACAAAAGTACATATACAAAATTTAAAAAAAAATCAACAAATAAAATAGCTTTAATGTACATATCAAGGCCTTTAAAATGATATACGACACAATATTAAAAACCAAAAAAAGTGGTCACGTGACACGGCGCACGGGAAAAAGTTTACTCGCATGTTCTCAGCAAGTAGGATGAACTAATGAAATAAAATATACTCAATTTAAAGAGCATTAGTGTGAGATTCAATCGCCGCAATCAGAAATAAAATCGGCCAACTATTATAGAAACTATGGCCATTCAAAGACAAAAATGGAAAAAAATAAAACCAAAAAATACCAAAACTATCACCATCTAAGGTACAACCGATGATGTTACGACAAAAACTCATAGGACTAAACTTGTAGATCTTTTAAAATTAGTTACCACTTGTGCTATCCATTTTCTAATACGAATTACCGTTTAGCCGCAATAAGCCCCCAAACCAGTTTAAAAATCAAGTCACCCATTTTTATTTTTTTAAGGGGGGAAGAAAGGGAAAAGTGAACTTTGTATAATTATTTTTGTTCACAATATGGACGTTGCGCGTCGAATGGCGCAAACCACAAGTCTCTAGCTCTCCTGGAAGTGGGTAAACATTAATGTCAGTCAGTGAGTCAGTTAGCCATGCGGCTTTATAGTATAAGACATATTAATTTAGCACGTTTTAAAGTGCGCAGAAGGTTGAAATTAAGCAGGTGTTATCTGCATGCTACTTTCGACCAACCATAAAAATATCATAAAAATCAGATGATTACTTTTAAAGATATGGCTGTAAATAAATGTATGTTTGTGAGCATGTAGATGACAAACAAATATGAGCAGAAGGTTGAAACTTATATGGGACCAACAATGGGCTACTTATGACCTACCACCCAAATTTCATTAAAATTGGACGTGTAGTTTTTAAGATATGGTGGTTCGCAAAAATTGAACGACAGACCGACAGACCGACAGACAGACACGGAACCAAAAATGATCCCTGATGTCTGAAACGGATTTCTGTCTTGGAATTTTTGAAATCGGAGACCTAAAATTTTTTCGTTCTTCAGAACGATCACATAGCTTCCGTTACCTTCGGTAAGCTCGGAAGCAAAATTAAAACAATTGACAGATTTAAAAACGGGGGAAACAGTTCAATAAAAGATACAATAATGAGTTGTAAAAACACGAATAAAGTATGTAATAGGATTCGAGGAAGCTATGTGCCACATTTGTTGGCAGACTATTATTTATCATTTTCGCCCCACTCTTAAATGGTTTTATTTAATTTTGTCTATATTTATATTGGAGATCAATTTAAGTCTCTTCTTTTTTCACTGCCTTAAAGAAAAATCTGAGACAGTTACTTTAGATGTAGGTACATAACATGTAAATTAAATTTAAAGCTATTAATCATAGTTTAGCCGCTGTGTATGGTCCAAACTTGAGTGATTTATTTCTTATTCTGAGGAAATATGGTAATAGTTACTAAATTTAACCAAGATTTTATGGAATCTCTTTGTTGGCTCAATCGACCAACAAAATACGTCACATTTTGCGATCAGAATAGGTACTCGTAGTAGTATCCAACCTGAACGGAATCTTGATGTGTACTCCATGGAATCCTCCTCGTCTGAAATCGGATTGCTTCTCGTATATACGTACGTATAGAATAAATACACGTTTATGGTAAAGTAACAAACTAAACATGGCCGTATAAATATACACAAAAACAGGATTATAATAATTTTTAATTTATAATTCACTGGTAAGTTTCCTATCTGATATTTATATCCCTGTTAAAAAATAATTGATTTGGAAAGTTAATACTCATTTATATTTTCCCGAATAAAATAATTCACCGACGTACTTCCTTGGTAAAAATATCGTGTCTCTTTACTGTGTTCAATTAAATGATCTAATATTTACGTTTGAAAACATAAGTTAATAAGTAAACAGGCTTTTACAATTAATTAGTAAACAGGATAATTTAAATAAAGTAAAACTCGTTAGGAGAGTAGCCAGCTGACGTTGTTGGCAACCATTATTTAATTGATTGCTTTGCTAATTTTCATACGAGCAGCAGCTCCAACTTAAACAAGAAGAAATAAATAACAAGCTGTCGGCTATGTGGTTTCGTAACCAATTTGGCACGTTTACAGTGAGATTCTGATCCGAAACTGCACTGATTTAATCAACTCAAAGCTCGGGGTTTTAATATTAAATTCACTGTTGCATATTTATTAACTCTACTGGCTCTAATGATGCGTCGAATTCCGAACAATGTCAGAGAATAAATTTAACAAAGGGAGAATTATAAAATCTGATTTTAACGAGAAGAAAATCGCAATTTTTTAGGGTAAAAAAGAGGAGGATTTAATAAAACGAGAGGTTATCAAGATTCAAGATAAGGCGGAGCAAAGTGAAACAATATTAAAATTCTCTTGGCACTGGCCGAAAATACTCGGTCCTATGAGAAATCCTGTGACAAATTACTCTGTTTTTGAGGAATTCAAAACAAACGGCGGTCTGTTTGAAAATATACAGCACACATTAAGACTCGCTTTCTAAAACCAATTATAAATAGTCCGCCCTCGACTCTGTCCACGGACGAAGCTCTAGGTCCTTTCACCTTCTAGTATTGACTCTAGGTCAGGCTTTGGTACCGTGCTGTGGCGGATATCTGTATTTACACAGTTTTAAATATAGATCAAAGAATCAACAAGTTAATTCCGTTAAGTGGCTTTTCTACGAACTAATCACCGCAACCTCTGTCCTCCCCTCATTGTAGATTTATACCCGCTGAAAAACAAATGTTTTGATTAAATAAGAATGCAAATTGAAAATTTCACAGAGATTTGTAATTAGAAAGAGGAAATAGAAGGAATCAAATCAATGCCAGAAAGAAAATCTATCAAGATCGACATGAGACCATACGAATTCAAATAACATTTTAACTGCTTCCTAATTACATAAAAAGAAAAAAAAAAAACAAATAGAATTAAATTACTTAATTATCCAAAGTGTCACACAACCAGATGTTTGATGCAATCAATGTCAATTAATCCTTCAGACTTTTATTAATTATTTTAACATTTAATCAACTAAAAATAATGATAATTTAGATATGTTTACTACACATTCTTTATATTTTACATTTTCTTTTAATTATTTTAAATCAATGTTTTATATCTGTTTCAGGTAATATTCTGATTATTGCTCTAACGTTGGCAGTTTTCTGCTCTGTAAGTATCTATACGTTTATTTCTCTTGAAAAACATTTATATTATATAACACAGTGAGTTAGCTGATAAGATAAAAGTTTGACAAATTTTCAGCTTGTTAGCTAAGATTTACCGCAGTTCTTATCTTGTAAAGCTTGCCTGATCATTAATCTTTCTATATACATTGCATCTCTAATATAATTTATTTATAATTTACATATTTAAAAAAAATTGTCACCATGGAAGTATCTAAAATATTACACTTTATGTTTGTTTTATACTTGAACTTCAAACTTATTTTGTTCAATTTATTAAATAGCGTATTCGTGAAACGGCTTTTAATTAAAAACAAAAAAAAAATATAAATAGAATCGAGTGTGTAAATGTCTTAAATGTAAACCTATTAGTGTGTAATATTACTTCCAATTACTCTTTAGACTTTAGATAACATGCATAACGCATAGAATGGGCACATGTGTGTATACATCACCGTATCTAAGACATTTTTGTGGACGTATTTTTCGTTCCCAGGTAGTTTAGTCAAACTCAGATTAACTTATTTGCATAATATTCAAATATTTTAGGAATAAAAAAATCTTACATTGTCAAATTCTTAAATGCTGACTCGTCTCAGCATCTTAAGGTTCGTTTAATAGCAGTACACTAATTGTCTTCTACTAAGTGTACAATTTCGTTGTAATTTAATACTTGTTCTAATTAATCTATGTGTTATTTACCTATTAGCGAAAGGACTGTAGAATAAACAGGTCAAGTGTGTGCTAGTCAGCACTCAGCGAGGGTCCGTAGGCCACACTATATAGTGTTTAACTGCAAAGTGTATAAACAGTGTTTTTTTAAAATGCTAAAAAGCTTACTTTAAACCATTCTAAGGGTCTGATATTCTCAAAACACACTCTGATTAAGTATTTTTTTGCCACTGAACCGGACTACAACCATATAAATATACATCGAAAAGACCATAATTATAAAAAACGTATTTTGTCAATAAAAAATAAAATAATATTTTTTTCGAAATTTCCAAAAAGTGGTATCTTTACTTTTGGTCGAAGAATTTTCAGGAATTTTTTCAGATTTTTTGCACTTCACATAAGCGAGATATAGGGGGGGGGGGGGGGGGGGGGCACGTTTCGCACCCACTTCAAACTTGCCTACGCTCGCCCTATCAAAGTTATATCCAAAGAATTATATATTTTAGTAATCAGCTCGACGTACCCTTTCATATGATACCCCTCACGGTGTCAAAAAAAAAATAAAAATATATAACCCTTAAGTTTTTTTTTCAGTCGCTATATTTTTAAAATATGTGGGCAGGTACAAGGCACATGCATGCCAAATTTCAAAGTGATCGGACGAAAGGTGTAGCCGTGAGAGCACGCGAGAGGACGGACGGACAGACACACGCAGGAAAATATAAGGGTCCTTGGTTTTGCCTACGGACCCTAAAAATTATCGGTAAATGGTTAACAAAATCTAAATTTTGTTTTTGTTTTTTAACACAATTTTAAAACATGAGTTTAATCAAGGATTTGTTCGCTTATCGTGAATTATAGATAGTGTTAAAATAATTTGTTTTCAACCTTCTGTTGGTTTTATGGTAAATTGCCTTTTTTATTAATTTAGCTAGTTGTCTGCATTAGTATTACATGGAAGAATCCGTTTTTCGAACTCTGAATCTAATAATTTTTACTTTTCCTCACCTTCTCCGAAGGTATATATATAGGAAAAGTATTTTTTTAATTTTTTTACATCAATGACTCCAATGGCGCAATGTTTTTTAATTCAAACCCTGATATGTTTTGTAGTCTGCTCTAGTTTTAGAGGGATGTATTGTCAGAGATTTGGCTCTAAGATTATTTAACTGCAAACCTATCAATGAATTACGGTAAAATTTTAATTTGGACTCTAAAAATCATTATAATCGTTTAAACTAGAAAATAATTTTATAAACATACCATTGGTAAAAACAAAGAAATTTATTATCTAAGTATAATCTTAAAGAATTACTACGCAAGCTATCGTAAACTATACCATTGGATGTTAACAACGGATTTTTTTGTTAAAATAAAATGAGGAAGAAATAGGAACGCTATTGTAAAGAAATCAATAATGCATGTATCAGATTTATCTGTAAATTACCATATAATTATAATAAATATTTTATTATGTTGAAAATTTCCCCTATCCTCAAAATAATACCCCCCCCCCCCCCTAAAAACCACTAAACCTACAAAACTAAAGTAAAGTCCATGTGAGAGAGTTCCAAGTTATTTTTGGCTGAACAAAAAACCTAGACTGGAATAGGGGGAGGGTAAGGGTAGAATTGTTCTCGGAGAATTGTTGCGGAGTTTATTTTTAGCCTTATTTTTTATTTAAGTGCTTTTCAACACCCCCATAAATACGTTGTTACCTCCTACGGAATACGTATGAATGTTCGTCATGAGATGACTCCTATTCAATATTTGACGAAATCATCGCCTTAAACGTCAACCCATAGAAAATATTTATTTATCATTCATGTGGTTAAAATTGTACTTAATTGATAAAACTTGGTAATTGATAATATTCGTAGTTGTTGAATGACATCCTTTTATGGAGATATTTTTGTTTCGATTTCTGGAAAGTTTCTTCGAGGACACACCTATTGATCGAAAATAATTATTAGAGGAAAATTTTTAATTTATTTTCCATACACTATTTAGATATTAGGTACTTTTTTATAACTGTCTAAAACACAAGTATGTATATACTTATATACGTATAAGAATACATACGAACGTACATTGTAGTATACATTATACATGTGATTTAGACAAATAAAAAAGTACTCAATATTTAAATAGTGTTTTAAATATTAAATTTAATTTGTGCAAGTACGTATGTATAATGTATATTATGTGATTTAAAAAAGTTAATTTAAAAATGTCAGTCTGTTGTCTGTCGTCTGTGCAGTCGCGTGGAGCCTAAATGACGGCCAATTTCGATGCAATTTGGCATTTAGGTTCAGAAAAATCATAACCCCAAGCAAAATCAAAAAATGAAGAGTAGCTCGCAATTTAGGCCCCCCCCCCCCCCCCCAAAAAAAAATAGTTCTTGAGAACGGTTTCTACAATTGTAATTAAAAAATAAAAATTGAAAATGTACTCCATTTAAATACGGATCTAACGTTATAAGGCGTTTTCCCGGAAACATCTATCTAGTATCCGAGTTATTGATGAAAATAAATCTAATTTTGTTTAAAATCGAAAAACTAAAAAACCACCTCTTTAACACTTTTTAAATAGGTTTGAAAATAAATCAATTAAATAATTTATTATGTAATTAAAATACATTATCAACATCTATATGAGAAAGTTTTGTTCGATTTATTGGACTGTTTATTTTGTAAACAATATGTTCTACTATTGTATCCTATGGCTGTTTGTGATAAGCTAGTTATAATAGTATAGGTGGCTATAATTAATAATAATTATCTAAGCATATATAATAATAATAATAATCTAAGCATTTATAATAATAATAAGAGATAACAAAAAATGACAATAGAATAGGATACCAAAACTTAGCTCGGATTTGTTGTATATACTTAAATACAGGTGTATAATTTATGACAAATTTGAATAATTTAGTGAATCTACATTGATAAATATATTTTCCCCCCTGGGATTAGCCGAGTCTTTTTCACGTTTAACTTGCAATATTAGCATTAGGGAAATGCACATTTATTTAAGTATTTTTTTGAATAATCAAGATATTTGGGATATGTCAGGACAGTGTTGCTGAAGACAACTGACAGTGTCGAATTTTTTGTGCATTATTATTTATTTATTTTTAATGGTCTCTCTAGTTGCTTGCTTAAAACTTAAAAACGTACGTGTTGCACCGACGTGACGGTACTTGATGTATATTATTATATTTTAATATTGCATAAGACGGGGTCGAGGTGGATTACTGTGTACAATGTTTGCATTCGGTGTACTCTTACTCTCCTCAGCACTCTCTTTTTTTCAATATTTCACAACTTGCTTCGAGTTAGGTGTAAAGATCAAGGCGGGGGAGAGGTTAGAATCGAAAGGGAATTCCATTGAAAATGCAGATATTCTTTTTTTTAAGGTGTTTTATCTTTGCCAGAGGCGGATTTACTAAAAGGGGAAAGGCGAAGTCTAACTGGAGGAAGCGGCGCCTGTCTGGCTCGACAAAACTGCGCCTTTTTGCTCCCTCCTTATCTCTCTGTTAAGCTTCTCTGACGTAGTTTCCTTTTTATTTTGATGTAGTAAATATTTCGCAAAAAAAGACGATGTTAGAGATTTATATTTGTGGTGAATGATATCTCTATTAAAGAGAAAAGAAATGGTGCAACTCTCGCTTTATTATACTTTTGATAAGGGGATAAAACTTGTTTGTATTTGAACACATAACCTTCAACGGTATAATGCCAGCCTTAGTATATTAAACTGTTGATATTATGAATTTAAAGATAAAATGTTTTGTGGTTTATATGATTCGCCAGGAAAGAACTAGTAATAATAAAAAAAAAATCAAATTTAAAATGTATTCAATTCTTGCATTTTGGTACCAAATAGAAAAGGGTTTATGGTGTACTCATTTATGAATAATATGTTTCCTAGTACAAATAAAGTACAAGTCTGAACTGAAGACTTCCGCAGTTGAAGTTAATACAATATTTTAGGTCTTCCTCATCTCATTACACCTCAAGAGATTTTAATCCCAACCAAGTGTCTTAGATACTAGCTTGAATTGACTTGATAATAAGGAAGTAATTAATTTAAACTATAAAAAGAAATTTTATAGTTTAAGTTGGTAAATTTTCTACCCTTAAAATCCCCACAATAAGGAGTGGACATTGAGGTTTAAATAACTGCCAAAATTTGTTTAGTTTGCTGTTGATAAATTATAATATTTTGGCAGTAAACCTTTTTAAACCATTACGTCCTCTCTTTATTGTGAGGATTCTTAGGATAGAAAATTGGAGTCTACTATTACAAAGATACATAGTGGTCACAGTATTTCAAAATACTAGTATTTAACTGTTATTTATATTACTTGACTCAGTAGCGTACACAGAAAATTTTTTCGGGGGGGGCCCAACCTAATTTAACTTATATGCGGGTTTAGCATACCCCATAATTTATTTTAATTGTAATTTCTCCCCCTTTTCAACACTCTAATTTCAATTTCTAACCACATACCTCATATTTAATTAAATTAAAATCCTATGAGGTAACACCTCACTATATGTGATGTGATCGTTCTAAAGAACGATTATGTCTCCGATTCCAATAATTCCAAGACAGAAATCTGTTCCAGTTATCAGACATTTTTGATCCCGTTTCTGGCTGTTAGTCTGTTTCTCGCTCAATCATTGCGAACAATTCTTAAAAACTACTCTTTCGATTTTAATGAAATTCGGATGGCAGTTAATTAGCATATAAAAAGTCCATTGTTGGTCCTATATAAGGTCCAATCTTCTGGTCCCATTTCCCTCCACCACATTTCTCCACCTGCCACCATTTCTCTTCCACATGTGCACACACATACATTTATTTACACCTTATCTTCCAAAAATATTCATCTGATTTTATAAATCTTATGTGATAGAAGCTCACAGATTAATTTTAACTGTCTGCGCTGTTTAAATTTTGGTAAATTGATACTTTAAATCATGTAAAAATCAAACCAATTTTGACTAATTTAAAAAAGGAGGGAAAATTGAGTAAATTTAACATGAATAAAGTATCAATATAGCAATATTTTAAGAGCGCAGACGGTTGAAATTATTCTTGGGTTATCTGCGGGCTACTTTAAACAAACCATTAAAATTTCATAAAAATCAGATGAGTACTTTTGAAGATATAGATGTAAATAAATGTATGTCTGTGCGAATGTGGAAGAGAAATAAATAGGTGCAGAAGATTGAAACTTATACGGGATCAGCAATGTTATAATCTGGCTAATTATGAGCTACCATAAAAATTTCAATAAAATTGGACGAATAGCTTTTAAAATATGTTGGTTCGCAAAAATTGAAGGACAGGCGGACACGGGACCCAAACTGTACCATGATGTTAAACAGATTTCTGTCTTGGAATTTTTGAAATCGGAGACATAAAAATTGTTCGTTCTTCAGAACTGTCACATATCTTCCGTTTCCTTTGGTAAGCTCGGAAGCAAAACGTGATCCATACTGCAAAAGCAATCGTGGATTTAGAGCACATACAAATTTCAAATTTTTATCTAGAAGAGAATACTTCTCTAAGAAAATTAAATACCTATTGCAAAACAAAAGAATCATTTGCTCATTCGCTGGGTAATTACATGATACATTTAACATCAAATGTTTTCTGAACGCTTTTTGAGTTATTAGATTTAAATTTACTATTACTATGTAATATGAATCAGTTTTTTTCACAAAATGATAAACCGATTTATTTATATTGCCTCTGTTTTCCCACTACATGTCGACGAACACTAGTCCGACCTGAGTCAGCAAGAGGGGAATGCCGCATAGACAAGAGGACCCGTTTAGCGTACTACACACAATCCTGGTCCAAAACAAAAATTTGCTACTAAAATCCACAACCATCATTTTCCCGTTTAAGCCAGTCTAGTGTGCATATTTTAATTCAATTAATTTAATTACATCGGCAAAAGTTCGAGTTGACTCGGGCCTCATTTAATTTAATGTGCTTAACACCTAGGCCGAGCCGGCAATCGGGTCTATTATTGAACGCATCCCAATTTATTTTGATGCATAATTTCCATCGACAAAATCGGGCCTACTAGCAATCAGGCCGATTCATTGTACTCATCCTAATCAATTCAATGCACTTAATTCTATAGCAAAAAATCCGGGCCTAGCTGTCAATCGGAGCAGTCTATTTTTACGAATCCAAATTCAATTCATTGCATTAGGATTCGTAATGAATTGAAGCTGTCCTATAATGCAACCTATGCTATTGAACTGGACTAAAACCACAAAACAATCATTGAATTCAATTGGCGAAAAATCGGGCCCAGCCGAAATCGGGTCGATCAAGTGTAATGTTTTTTTGTTCCACTGGCAAAAATCAAGGCCTAGTCGGCAAATGAGCCGATTTATTTCATGCATCCTAATTTAATTCAATAAATCTAATTCCATCAGCAAAAATCTCGGTCCAACCAAAATCGGGCCGCTATAGTGTTTAATAGTTTTAGTTTCATCGACAAAAATCCGGGCCCAGCCGACAGTCGGGCCGGTATAGTGTTTAATAAATTCAATTTCATCGGCAAAATCCGGGCCCAGCCGACAGTCGGGCCGGTATAGTGTTTAATAAATTTAATTCCATCCGCAAAATCCAGGCCAACCGAAAGTCGGGCCGCTATAGTGTTTAATAAATTCAATTCCATCGGCAAAATCCGGGCCCAGCCGACAGTCGGGCCGGTATAGTGTTTAATAAATTTAATTCCATCCGCAAAATCCGGGCCCAGCCGACAGTCGGGCCGGTATAGTGTTTAATAAATTCAATTCCATCGGCAAAATCCGGGCCCAGCCGACAGTCGGTCCGGTATAGTGTTTAATAAATTCAATTCCATCGGCAAAATCCGGGCCCAGCCGACAATCGGGCCGGTATAGTGTTGAATGAATTTAATTTTATCGGCAAATCCGGGCCCGAGCTTATTTGGGGTGATTAAGTGTATACACACCATAAGATAATACTTAATTAATTCCTTTTATCGGAAAATATTTACAGCCAATTCGAATGCATCTGTCATTACTATGTTTTTTTGGTTTCAAGTGTATGGCGGGTCTTAGGTATGTAATCATTTCGGGGGGGGCCAGGGCCCCTTGGGCCCCCCCCTGTGTACGCCACTGACTTGACTTGTACAAATATGACATGCAGTAAATAAATAATTTCTTAGATAATAATTAGAAATAATCGTGAAATTTATTATAATAAAATATTGCTCTTTGACGATGTTTAGGTAGACGTTTTTTATTTATTTCTTCTTTCAATTGCTCTAATGATAATAGAGGCCGAAAAATACTTTGAATAGTAACAAAAATCAACGCTATATATATATATAATTTAATACCAATTTAATTATATTATTATCATTATAAAAATATATATTTTTACATTTTATGATTTAATTTTGTTTATTTCCATTTTATAATTAATTAAATGTATTACATTATAGGATTAGTAGTTGTTTATGACGTATTTTACGATGAGAAATTATTCATATCTTATTATCTCTCCTATTGGTATCTTTTATATATTTGGCTTAAAGTGATAATTATTAAAATTATAATTTAAATGTTATTCTGTCGCGTGTTGATACTTAGGCACTGTAATTTATTATTCGATCAACAGTGCTATTAAAGATTATTTAGAAGTGTTTAAGCAGAACTATAATGTCGTGGAACTGTCAGCACATTTATTATTGACTGCCTGTTTCATTTTTCTATGTATTCACATTTTTCCTTTATCATCATTTCTATTAATTCTTAGTTTGTAGACTCTTGTCATTTATTCATGATCGTTTTTATAATTATAGCTGAATATTGAAAAAAATTAGTTTCGAGACTAATTAGGAAGTAGCTAAAAATCTTATTTTAAAATTAAATACGACGTGATACTAGAGAGTAGTTTAACTTAAACGTTTTTTTAATGCTTTGAATTTATATTAAATCTCAGTTTTAAACTGATTTATTAGACATTCGAACATAAATTTTAAACCATAATATAAGTTGGTTGTTCTAACATGTTTTATGTGAACTTACTCATACTAAATACATTCTGAGGAATAAACGTTATCAGTATAGTTTATTGTCGGTTTAAAAAAAGAAATTATTTATAAAAACTTGTTTGGTCATCTTTTATGGTTATCATACAAGCTTTAATGCAAATTAAGCCTATTGGAGGAATGATGTGCATTTTTCCAATATAGTGTTAATAAAAATATTCTTGGGTTACTTACATTATATTACTTAGATTAGCATTATTCTTCAGAATAATATCCGCGTTACGGATTTATAAAGTACATTATTAAAATGCCGATTTCACGTTATACCTGATAATGTATAGCATGTTTGAATAGATTAATAATTTATAACAGCCATAGCTCTTTAATTGAGATTATTATTGTCTTACCAGTCTGAAAAGCAATAATATCGTTGTTGGTTCTAGAGAGTTTTTCCTAAGTCTCTTAAAAAGTTAAATATATTTATTTGCCCACAGTTCATGTTAATGATCAGAATAAACAGTTTGTAAAAATATGCGTTTGTAAGCTTGGAAGACTACTAGCTTGAAAGATGATGAGGGATGTAGTGCTTTCATATTCCTTTCCTCTGATGCCCCAACTTAAGTTAGCCGTAACTGCAATAATAATTTAAGGTATTATAATAATAGAGAAAACCATTTTGGTATTTAGGTTTAATATAACTCTTCATAATAATCTTGGTTTTCCGATGAAATTGGGATTGCGAAAGATTCGAATTCCTATGTTTAGCTTCCACTGGAAGCATGTTATTAGTTATTAAGGATCGACGTAAACTGTTTATAAACAGTTTATCAAGGTATTGAAGATAATTGATCTCAATTCCCTTGAAGTTGCATCCAGTGGTCGAAGTTTCCTACCAAACGTAATATTTACTTCAAAATACTTCATGCCCCAAATTTCTCAGAACAATCAACTTTTTTATGTTGAATATTATAAGTTTAACATAGAGGAAGGAAATTAAAATAATAATTCAAGTAGAAATCAGTATAAGGAGTTTATTAAAGTGTGAATTAAAAAAAACTTTAGAAAATTTCCTTCCCTCTCCAATTGTATTTTTTATAATTGCTTTACAGTTTGTAGTTTTTAAGATAAGATCTTTGTTTCTTGTGATAAAATAGTGGTAGCCTTGAAAATGTTGATAAACCTCCTAATCAATTCAATTATATTTGTCGTTTAGTGATACCGTACATTTGTTGTATTGTACGTTTATAGTATTATAAACAATACATGTTACACGTTTTGATTATGCAACATTGTTTATTTTTTACCTTTGTATGTTACATTCTTTATTTACTAGATTATTTTTGAATAGTTAGTTTTGGCCAACATTGTATCGATCTTATAATTATGACTAGAGAGGTTAATTGAAAATGACTAAACAGGTTGATTTGAAAATCGTTTGTGACTAAAGATGTTACAAATATATTATCGCCACAATTTTAATAAAGACGATAATATAAAAGTTAAAACGCGTTCGTGATTCATTTATATGCTCTAGTAGTGTCCCGACGACGAAATGATTTGATATTGCTAAGCTAAGGCAACCAAATTTATTCCAATAAAAATAAGTGATAGTTTTGATTTGTTGGTCTTCAAATACTTACATATCTTACATAAATAGAAATCTAAATTAATTTACTTAATTTTATTATTTTTTTCTAAATATAAAAGAAAGCCCATTGCCAAGGGCCTAAATGCTCGTTATAATATAAAATTGTGGGCATAATATTGTTGTATGGTTGTGTTATCCTCTATTATTCTATTAACTTCTCGTCACAAATAAGAAGTGTTGCCACAAATCTCTGTCAAAACAACCAATCATTCCATCTTATGAAATATATTGACTAAAAAATAAATTTGATTAGTTAATTATCAAATGACAAAGAAATAATTTATACTGTTCTAGTTTTCACAATTTAATTGGTCATCGTTGGTTAATTGACGAAAACCAATTATATCCTAATTGGCTTTCTTATTTAGATTTCTTAATGAATTAATAATATAATCATAGATGTAAATCTTGATTTTTTTTTTAAATTTTGTGTGTGAATTTTATCAATTACACTGCTCTTAGTGGGTGTTCTTTATTTGAATGTAAAATAAAAGTGTCGAACTTAAGACCTTAATCCGGTCAAATAAAAGCGAAAAACCGGTTAACTTATATGGTGGGTGGGCTAACCTGAAACATATATGTATATATATATAAATATTTTCACTGCATTTTCTTCTGAATTAGATTCTCTACAGGTTGATTAAGAGGTATAAATATGTATACGGCAAAATGTAAATTAGTGCAAAAAGTTGAAGAAAATAAAATAAGTACGAATCACGTCAAAGCGAATTAGTGCAAACTATCACTAACGATGTGAAAAACATTGTGCGTTGTAGTTATTCAAGACACCACAGAATAAATTAATTACTTTTTTCAACATCTTGTGCTAGTTAATTATGTGGTAATAAATCAACAGATACCTATCGTTGATTAGTCAAATATATAATGTATATATACAAAGTGTGTTTCAAATAAAATAAAATTACAGAGGTCGTAGCTAAATCCATGATCTATTACACATTGAAGTAAATGTATCATTACCATTTAAACATTTGATAAAAATGCACTTTCCTGTCTAATTTTATTAAAAATTAAAGGTTTTTTTAAATTTATATTTGCTTCTAATAACATATGGTTTATTCATACTTATTTGAAGTATTATGACTCCAATTATTTATTATTTGACGAAATCAAATTGAGATACAGATCAAATTTATTTTAGTATTTGTTTGTTTTAGATCTCTCCTTGTTTAAATCCATATGTAACTATTATTATTAGAACAGTTTTATCATGATGTAATTGAATAAAATTTATTTATAGAGTTATTATAACTAAGAGAGGGATGGAATTTAACGATAAATTCCGAAGCTATTTGGCAGATATATCGGCCTTGACCGTGGCTATATAGTACGGCTCTCATCCAAATACTGCTATCTCTTTCACACTTAATGCCTTTCCATTCATTTCATCTTGCGTCCTTCTCGCGTGTTGCAAATGGGATTATTTTTCCTCCGCTTTCAGTTATAGCTTTTTTTGTATTTATATTATACATATATACACACACAGACACACACACACACATATATATATATATATTTGATTTTTTTTTATTGGCACTATACAAAATATCTTTTTGATCGGTGGAGTCTCTTTGATCTATTACGAGCTTTATAAAGCTTTTTGAGGTAAAAGATATGAGAGCTCTATAAAAAAACTCGAAACTTTCCAATGATAGATGATGGTTGGGATGTTTTTTTAAAAAAGAAAATTTAATGTCTACACAGTATGAAGTGTTAAAAATTATCCTCTCAATTATTAATGCAAAAAATGTGTTTAATGCCCAATGTAGCAAAATTTAATAAACATGTCTAAATAATCTGATCAAGGTCAACCTGAACTGTTGGTAATAATCTCCATATAAAATTTATTAATTGACATTTTAGTATACTTATTGTTTAAGTATGAGTGTAGTCACACACATATATTACATTATGTGAGAGCGCAAACATTTAATAGAGTGGATTTACTCGTGTTATGTTGAGAGAGTCCATAAATTGGTTTTATAAAAAAGAACGTGGAACCTAAATTTTTGAACCGGCTTCGATAAAATTTGGTATAATGGTCTGAAAAATTTTACCATATATTTCACTTTTAACTTATAGTGGGGTCGCTGACTATAAATGAATTCTCAAACGATTCCAACGGTCATTATTTTGAAAAAAATAAAATATTTGTCACAATATATATATATATATACTAAAGTTAGACTAGAAACATATCGAATTAAGAAATAAATAGATCAGTTTCTGTCAGTCCTCCTTCTTACTTTAATATGTTTCTTCTCTAAGTTTAGTTTATATGTCTATTACCTGTAGTAAACCCCTGACGATGTGCATAAATTACACTGATGTAGTTAGTTAAACTATGTAGTTTTTATTAAACCTTACCTCACTAATTTAAATCCTAATTAGTAACAATGGTAGGTCCCCTTATACCTTGGTAGGCGCCACCTTGTCTTTCTCTAGAAAGATATAAGTTAGAATAATTGTATAACATTATTTCTTTTTTAACGTAAATGCGTCATGCAAGGTGGTAAATGAAAGAGGAGGACGTCCTGAGTACAAATATATATTATATACATATACATACATATATATATATATATATATATATATATATATATATATATATATATATATATATATTTATATATATTTATATATATATATATATATATAAGTAGTTATATATCGAAGTATATATATATCGAAGTAGTTTTATTGCGTTTGGATAGTAAACATGCATGTAAAGACGTTTTTGTTTTTGTTTTAGCGAATTCTGGAAAAAAAAATTAAGCTATTGCAATGGCTTCAAAATTTATGGAATGCAAATTTTTGAAAATTTTCTCCATGGAAATCCGTTTTAGACCATTCTTAATCGATTCCTGAAATGTAACAATTTTTTTTTTATGTATATTTGTATATATGTATGTATGTATATATATATATATATATATATATATATATATATATATATATATATATATATATATATATATATATATATATATATGCATGTGTCACTCCAGGTGATATCCCACGCTAGGATGCACTTAAAAAATCCAAACAAATTTAAAAATGTCAATGATTGGACAGAATTTTTGGAGTTCATTTAGGGGTCAAATTTTGACAATTAGTTTTTCCAAAAGAAGAAAATTCGAATTACGAAAATGTACTTGAGAGAGAGATATAAAACAAAATCTTAGCATTTATATAAAGAATTTTAGATTTGAAATAGTCTGAGATTTGTATTATTAACTTTTTCTTTTTTTTTAAAAAAAAGTATTACATTTGCTAACTTTTTCTTATTAAAGAACATAAGATTTTTTTTGAATTATTCACCTTGATAATAGCGAGAGAGGTCATTGGCAACGATTCATTCTACTAAATATAAATAGCTCAACATCCAAGCTGTCTCTGCTGGACTTTTATGTATTAATATTCTTTTTGAGTCAATGTACTGATGATATTTTTTGAGATGTTTAGTTTTAATTTATGGAAGTTTTATTAGTTTATAACTATTTATTCATCATGGGCATTTATTTAAAATGATAAGTATAATTATTGGCATGGCTTGCGCAATTTATAAAACACTAATGATTGGCCTAGCTACAACTAACAGTAACTATCATTTAGAAAAGCAGTAGAGAAATATATACTCATTTTCCCCATTTTTTGAGAAAAATAATGAATCATGGATATGTTTTTGGTCATTGAATCATCAATTTGACATCTCAATGATTTTCCATGTAGTGGAGAAAATCAGTATACATTTGTCTAATTAATATGGTAGATGGATCTTAAGGAGTGAAATTATGAAACATTAATCCATTTTTATTATAATTTGGTCCGCCAGGAGCTCCAATACAATTTTATTTAAAATTTAGAAAGTATACTTCTATCGGCGAAATATAGCACTACAATGAATACATGTGAAAACCAATCTACCTTCTATTATATTCTAACTTCCTGGCACGATATTTAAAAGCGTCACATTTTTCATGTCGTTTTTTGTGTGACGGAAACTTCTTCTCGCCTCAGAGCTATAGCATATCCATGTTTTGTCATAAATAAATACCTTATGTGAATCATAAATGTCAGTAATATTATATTATATTGGAGCTTTGGAATAATCCAGTTTTTAGGCTTTGTAATTTGTAATCCCACTTATCTAAAGGGCAGAATATCTATCTATATTTACTTCCCTATATTAATTCCCGGAAAGGCGAGACACGTGGTCCGCTATTGATTTAACTGATAATCTTCGATAAGTGGCCAAGTTATTGATTACAATATAAATGAAAAATAATAAAACTTTATTTAAAATTGGTCTTGATTTAAAACAAAAAACCTTGAAAAAAGTTTACTGAGATAGAATTTAAACCCCAAACCTTTTTAATAAACATTTATTTTGTATGAATATTCTTATATTAGTACATATTTCGATATAGCTGGTAATGGAGAGGTGGTTGCAATTGGTAATTACTTATACGGTACCTGTTTCGATTTCTGGCAGGTGACATTAATTTTTTTAATATCGCTGAAATTGGATTTTTCTATTTTAAAGATATTCATATTCTGTTATTGATACTGTAACCCTGGTTCAAAAAGATAATATCACAACCAATCATTACCATGATATTTTTTTACACGAGTTCACAGTTACTTATCCCAGTGTTTTTCATTTATTAGTTTTCGTTGTTACATTTAATTATTATTGAACATTTTATCAAAATGTATCATAAAAATAACTTTTCCTCGGCAGGGAATTGAACCCGGCCTGTCTCCGTCCTCGTTTAAAGATATTTTTCTGTATTTGGATGGACTATATTTTATAATTTTTTAATAATAATCGTCCCAAATCAAACCCCAAATTTGGATTTAAAATTACTTTCTCGATTTCGCCTTGGGGTATGATTTTTCTGAACATGCGTGCCAAATTTCGTCAAAATCGACCCAGTAGTTTAAGCTCCACGCGTCTGCACATACTACAGACAGATTTAAAAAAAATAAATAAATAACCTTTTTTGGACTCAGAGGACCTTAAAATGTGTAAATTCATTAAAAGAAAGAGAAAATAAAAATGAGAAAAAAGTTAACTTGTTAATGGTGAAAATGTCATTACCAAAAATGTTTACTATTTAATGAAAGAAGTTTTGCGACAAATCTAGTACCTATTTGTTTTCTAAAAACCTGTTTTGTTATTTTATTTTGCCAGTTTACTATAACGCTGTATTATCCAATAGTAGTATCACCATTAATTTTACTAGACTTAGACAAATGCTATATGATGACATTAAAATAAATTATTGTTAACACCCGAATGATATTTAGAAACAAGGTTGATTTTAAATTAACTTTGTCTAGTTAATAATTTTTTTTGAATTATTAAAGTTACTGGCTAAGATTAACATTGTTGTCAACGCCTACTGAAAATCATCTTTAAGATCCATTATCTACATACAATAAGATCCTTAACTCCTTCCAAAAAATAAAGCCATTTCCGTCTTGAGTTAACAAGCAAAAAAAAAAAATATATATATATATTAAGGGATACTCACAAAACAAATATTAATTAATGTCATTTACAATCCTTCATTTCATTATTTTTAATTTCGGTTGTTTGAAGGCGTTCTTCGGAAATAACAGCAGATGGAGCAAAAGGAAATGGCTTATCGTTAAATGCGACATTATTATTAATGATGTTAACACCACTTGCACAGGGAATAAGAACATACGGTTTCCATGTTTGTACTTTACTAATGTTAAAATTTTGACAGTTGACAGAGTAGATTATAAGTTGATTCATAATAAAGGGTGTTAAGCAATCTTCTCCTTTTTTTGTTAGCATAAACCTTATTTAGAAAGAAGTTTTGTTACAAGAACATTTTTCAATGTAGCTTATAAGTCAGCTTAATGTACTCTTGTTTAAAAAGAGATTTTGGCACGCGCTAATAGCTCATGCATTCATTAATGCTTAGTGCAAGTATACAAATTGTGTATCTAAAGATCATTAACACTTTTTGTCATTGTTCTGTAGTTGGTACTACATTGTTACATGTTTTGGTACATTGTTCTTTCATTTTTCATTTTTGACATTCGCAATACATTAATGAATTTAATGATACTGATAATTATAAGGTATGCTGATTCAAAGAGTACCTACTTGCGGCTAGTCCCTTCATTTTTTTTTTTTTTACAGGGGAAAAATAAGATCACAAACACATATTTTTATACTTGTTTTTTACTTGTAAATATTAAATATCTAAAGTATACAATATAGCGGACAGCGCGAAAAATTGATGGAGATTTAAAAAAAGGCAACTAATATTTACATATATTTTACGTATAAAAATTTTAAAAATGAGTTAAACATAAAAAAAAACATATAATATGTATTTAAAGGCCCAAATAGTTGTTTATTTAAAGTCTTACTGCCGTCCGTGTAGAATTATGGAGACTAAGCTACTCAAACGACTTATCTTAAATTTGATATACATACTTATTGTGTGTCTTATCGAGTTTTTTTTACAAAAAAAGAAATAAAATCAACTTTATTTCAATAAAACAGTTATATTTTATTCCTACAGTGAAACATTTCCAAACCTGTAATTAAATTTGTTGAAATTAACATACATCTATAATAATTTTAATTTTTTATATTTAATTACAGGTTTTAAAATGTTACTATATAGGAATGAAATATAACCATTTTATTGAAATAAAGTAGTTTATTTTATTTAATTATATCTGAAAAATTAAACTCAAAGAGTAAACTTAATCATTGATTTAGGAAGAATGTAGTGTTTTTATAAGTTATACTGTTTCTGTTATCTGCTGTTTCCTTGTTTTATCACAGCAGTAAGTTAAACTTATGTTGACTCATAAATACTGTCATTTTCATATTGTTACCTACTCCGTCTTTGCTTATGAACCTTTGGTTGAAAGGCTTGCTAACCTTGACCCAGTCCGATCGGTTTCTTTCCACATTAATCGTCGCGAAGTAGTGACAACCATGGTTTACTTATCTTGGAGAACATGATGTAGAATATACATGGATTGGCTCGAGTAAGAGGATAATAATACTTTAAGTGCTTAAACTTTAATACTATGACATAATATATTAAAAAATGAGATTTAACTTTAATAATAATAATTTTGAGAAAAAAAAATAAAATTCTTTTATGTTCTGAGCACTCTTAATTAAGAACAAGTTTTCTAAACGACTTTTTCCTCATTCGCTATATGAAAATTATCTTTCAACAAATATACCTTAATTTTCCTTTCAAGAATACATACGAAGAAAATGATACCTAAAGGTCTCGGGGACGTTAAATAAAATATTAAGACGAAGAGTAAAAAAAAAAAAAATGAAAAGATGAATATATATTTCATCTTTTTCAAACTCGCAGAAAAGTCTTAAAAAAAGAGAAGGAAAAAGGAATTAAAGAGAGCAAGGATCAAGATCCCTGCTCCTGAGGCTTATACCGTACAATAGCGACTAGAAATTGAGGGTTGAAATGTATAGAGTAGGATGGGGTGGAGTATTGTAAGGATATGGGGTCTACGCCAGGGTTATACGTTATTAAAAGAAAAGAATGACTGACGAGATGGAAGAAAATATGCTCTTCAGTTCAAGGGAGGCAAACTAGATTAAACGATATATATATCTTCTTGACTGATTCCTGTTACCCTACGTATAAAAGCCCCAACATATTAAAAACACCCAACAAAAAACCTTTCTTTAAGAAGGTAACTTGTAGAATTCATCTTAGATTTTGTTTTGTTGTTAAAAATGTGAAAATATGACCTTCGAAATTGAATCAAAGAAATTCGAACACTGAACTTGATACTATGCTCTCTCTCTCTCTCTCTCTCTCTATATATATATATATATATATATATATATATATATATATATATATATATATATATATATATATTTAGTTTCGAACATTGTATTATCAAACTGCAATAACGTACATTTGATGCACGAAGAATATTTTTTATCTTACTAGTTTTCTTACTGATTATTCCCTTCCTTTGGAATGGATATGATCTTAGGATACATAATATAAATTGTATCTTATAATTTTGTCAAGTTAAGTAATATAATTTCACAATTTACGAGAGATTTTGTGAAATATTTTCTTAGAGAGAATTGTGCGACTCTTTATGGCAAATAAACTAAAACTTTATATTTCGATTTATTCATGCATTAGCATTAAGCAAAAAAAACAAAAAACAATTTACATTAGAGCATCGGACGTGGTCACATCATGGATGGGTGACCACAGATCTGGGTTCATTTCCCGAACCGGGCCCCTCCACCCAGTATGTGGTTTTCACCCAGTATCCCTATACTCATATAAATGGGTAGCTGCTTATTGCTTATATGAAGCGGTGACTTACGTGTTGTGAATGCCAATTGTAAGGTTTATACCTCGTGTCATCCATTATATATATTTGTACGAGTATGTTGTATAAGCCCTTTGGAAGGTCTAGGCCCTACAAGGCTAGAACCTCTAGGCTGTTGTGGCAGAGAGTTAGTTATATATATTTTAAATATATATAACTAGCTCCGGTGAGCTCGGAAGCAAAATATAATTCATATTTTGCTTCCGAGCTCACCGAAGGTAACGGAAGCTATGTGATCTTTCTGAAGAACGAACAATTTATCTCCGATTTTAAATATTCCAAAACAGAAATCCGTTTCAGATATCAGGGAACATTCTTTTTTTCGTGTCTATCTGTTGACATATCATAAAAACTACTCGTTTGATTTTAATTAAATTTGGATGATAGGTCGTAATTAGCCCATTTGTTTCTCTTCCACATGCGCACAAACACACAGTATATTTATTTACACCTATATTTAGCCCGCAGATTAATTTCAACTGCCTGCACACAATAAATATTGCTAAATTGTTACTTTTATTATTCGTTTAAAAAAAAAAATGAAAAAAGTAAAGTGACATATTTTTTTTTAAAAAAGGGAGGAACCATTTAAGTAATCAAGGCGTTTGAATTTTCCTTAAAAGACCCAACTAATCAAGAATTAAATAATCAAGACAATATATAGGTTGTAAAAGCATAACATTAATAAGATACGTGATAGGATATGAGGAAGCTATATGCCACTCTAATTGACAGAATATTTTATTAAGTATCTAAGTTTAGTTATAAATTTCATATAAAATTGCCGCTTTTAATCTATTACATTTGCATAAACGTTGATACATACGCCATATTGATTGTGTACCGTGTACCTGAACATAATTAAAAAAATTAAAACATTAAATTAAAAAAAAAATAGAAGTGGAAACATGTAAGTTAAAATACACATTTGCTAAGGTAATATTTCAAAATTTGCGGACTACCATTAGGGCATAAATATCTATCAAATGAATCTTAATAGTTGACAATAATGTTTTATAAATTATCATATTACTTAAAGTGCATATCCTCGCATATCAATTCCATATCGAAACGAATATGAAGTTTATCAAACAGAGTGCGTAAAAAGGTTAAAGATCTGGTTTTTATTTAGAATTAGGCTTTCTCTCTCGTTTTTCCTGATACATTTAATCGATAAGCGTATTCATCGTTTCATAATTTCATCAGATATAGCTCGTTGAGCAGGAAGATTATTACAGTGTATTTTTATCTTCATGAAAAAACCAACAATGTAAATATTTTGCCCTGATGTTTTTTTTCTTTTTAATCTTTAAAATTGACGTTGCATTTCATTTTCAGAAAGATAATAATACTTCCAATGGTTTGTTTATGTCTTTACCTGAATTTTACAATGTTACTATCAAGCATCATAAGTATACCTATTTAAAAAAAAAATAATAATAATAAATAAAAAAAAAAAAAAAAAAAAAAAAAAAAAAAAAATATATATATATATATATATATATATATATATATATATATATATATATATATATATATATATATATATATATATATATATATAAACAAACAAAACTCAGGTTTCGGTGACAACAGTTTGTGACCGAAACCTGAGTTTTGTATGTTTCTGTTTATTTTTACGGTCGAGAATTTATTTATGGTCCAATGAGATTTGCATCTGTTTCGATTCTCAGTGAGGTTACTTATTTTTATGCAATATTTAATTTGCGGAGATGGTTGAAATTAATATGGGTCGATTTCAAAAATCTTCGACAGAGATCAGGGAGCATTCTTGGTCTCGTGTCTGTGTATCGGTCTGTCCTTTTTTATAACCACCATCTTCGAGAAAATACTCGTAGAACTTTAATGATATTTGGACGGTAGGTCATATTTTGCCCGTAGTTGGTCTCATATTTTTTTTATTTATTGTTTCAACCTTCTGCGCTCATTGGTTTCTCTTCCACATAAGTAGAAACAATTATAACAGGTTTAGACAAATTGATAAATCGAACAAAACTTTCTCATATACTGAATTTAAATTCTCCCGTAATATCTCATTTTATTTTAAAAAGTGCTCAAAAGGTGGCTCTTTACTTTTTTTCGATTTTTCAACAAAATCTCACTTATTTTTATCAATATCTTGGAGAAATAGATTATTTTCCGGTAAAATGACTTATGTGGTGTCGCGGGACACCCGGTAGGAACGAAGTTCCATACGTTTTTCATTAAATATAAATTATAAAATCCCACTTCTAAGTATACCTAAGCTGCTAACTGATTATACATGACGGAGTTAGAAAAGAGACAATATTAAAAGTAAATAACTGGGTACTTCTTTAGATTGTTACTCCCCTAAGTTGTTTTGGAATAAAAATGACTTTGACTAAATAACTATTAAGAAAAAGGGATGTTAAGTCCAATGTACTTTAGGACAAAGGAATATCCCACTTCCATTTTGATAAGGGGAGTAACAGTCTAAAGAAGAATATTCTGTACACTTTCTTTAGATTGTTACTCCCATCTGTTTTTTTTTATAAGGGGAGTAACAATCTAAGGAAGTGCCAATACCTGTTTGTAGTTAGCGGTGCTAAGGCATAATTAAAAGAAAAGCATTATTTTTATCATTGAAGCTAGGCGTCTTGCAATAAATATGTATTGAATATTGAGAAAAAAGATAATCATAATGAGTTTATACTTAAAGAGTATGGTTGTAGTAGGTAGGAAGTAGGACTGTTCTCTACCTACACGGCTTACTAATTTAAAATATATCACTTCACTATACACACAAACTCTTGCTTGTATCAGGATGAAATTGTGCATGCCTGTTTCAATGTTGCACTTAAGACGATGAGTATGAAGTTTTATTAAAATCGTTACGTTAGAACGTATGATATTGGTAAAAAAAAATGTTTCTCTATTTTAAAGATTTAGGCCCGTTTAAATAAATTTAGCGACCTTTATCACTTCATAGCGGTGTCGGTGTTAGTTTTACTAAAAAAAAAAAAAAAAAAATTAAAAAGTTTTGTCTCTTTGAATAGATAAAGTTGGAATTTTTTCCCGTCCTAAAATTCCAATTTTACATTTGAAGTGTACGTTTACTTGAGCGTTGCGCGCGAACGCTTGGGCGGATAACGTTGTCCAACTCATTCTGGACATTGGTAAAATGAACATGTGTACCAAATTTCAACTAACTCGGACATCTTTTACTCAAGTTATCGTCATCGTTCGATTTCGTGACGTTTGGTTTTGTGACGGTAGGTTTTGTGGAGGTCGTTTTTTTCGGATTCACTCCCGGGCTCCACCACGGCCATAAGGAACTTCGTTCCAAAAATAGGCTAAATTAAACTACGTCGTCTCAACTAGCCGCAATAAAAGAAAACATGCAGTAGTTACAAGTTCTAATCAATAGTTGACGGAACAAAGTGTTGTGTCTAGGTCGATTGTTAATTATCCACCTGCTTGTTTTTCTTTCTACCTGATCCGCGTTTTGGTTTCGGCTCATGGTATATAAAATGTGAACAAGACAAGGCTGGTGTCGGCTGATTCTCCGCACCATTGTTCCTCTTGCCCTCTAAAGTCAAGTGCAACGTCCATATCAAAGACTTCTAGACCATAACCTTAGAGACCTTAACAGTAGAGACCTCTAATACTTTTTTTTAAAGAGAATGAGTATGAAATGAGAAGGGTTTTTTCTTATTGTTGTTTTGGATAATGATTTTTTTGGAACGAAGATCCCTATGGCACGTTATAGCGTCTGGAGCCCGGGAGTGAATTCGAAAAAACTACTGTCACAAAACCAACCGTCTTGAAATCGACCTATGACGATAACTTGAGTAAATTATGACCGATTTAGTGGAAATTTGGTACACATGTTCATTTATGTGTGTTATTCCTGATGATTTTGAGAGTTGCTCATAGTAGTCCAGGAGATAGCGTGCAAAAAAGTGTCTGACTAACATCAAGCTAGAATTTTGTATACAAGTCAATCTTTTAGCGCCTTTTAAGAATATGTGGTCGGCTAAGTTCGTCTGCGGGACATGGCTTGGCAATAGGCGTTTGAAAAAAACAAACCGGTGGAGAGCGGCCATGTCTCACCAATTATGGTGGACAATGTGATTTTCGTGATCCTGAGTACAGAATTAGTTAGTAGACCGAAAATCAAGTTGATGTTAGTTTGTCCCTTGACAGATGACCACGTTGATTTTTAGTAATATTGGAATAACTAACCTATCAAGTGTGAAAATAACATCGACTTGATTTTTTGTCTACTAACTAATTCAGTACTCAGCATCATGAAAATCACATTGTCCACCATAATTGGTGAGACATGGCCGCTCTCCACCGGTTTGTTTTTTTCAAACGCCTATTGCCAAGCTATGTCCCGCAGACGAACTTAGCCGACCACATATTCTTAAAAGGCGCTAAAAGATTGACTTGTATACAAAATTCTAGCTTGATGTTAGTCAGACATTTTTTTGCACGCTATCTCCTGGACTATAGTGGGAGTCATTACAAACTTATTAGGAATTCAGTTGCTGATTACTACTATCGTGAACAACTCTTGAGAATGATTCTCACATTATCTTCGCCTTCAATATTGGCAAATTTCATTGAAAGTAACGACGAGGATAAAAGTTAGTAGATGAAAGAAGCTTCGAGCCATTTGCTGGGCGTATAGAAGCTTTCTAATTATATATTTTAGCTAATGAGTTCCTCGGCATTTTCTTTATCATAATTCAATGAAGAAATTAATGGTATAACTCAAAAATTCTTGTATAAGACTAAGAAAATGTTATGACAATTTTTTTTATATGGAGTAAGAATGTTTGTGTACTACATTAAAAGCTCTCTTAAAGTACATTTATTTTCACCGTACAACTTAATAATAATAGTAGCTTCTAGCTGCAGATAAAATATTACATACAAATTTACACTTCTGCCTGTGATATATTTTCTTCCACATTTTATGAAACTAAATGAACTAATAAACTTAGGATTACGTTTTCCTCTCCAAATGAAACGGATTTAAACTCATTATGTTTTAATAGAGTTATTAGACTGAGTTATTTGAATAATTGGAATGTTTATTTTATATACTCTCCTTTTTGAATAATGAATTTTTCCTTACCTAAAATGAGTATCTTTGACGTATTTTCCCCTTTTTTAAATTAAAAAAACAAAGAAAAACATAAAATTAAAACAAAAAAGTATATAAATTATATTCTAATAGTATAGTGGTGAAAAGGCGTTGATGGGATCCACCCCAAGGAAATTTATGGTAGTACTCTATAAAAAGAACCGACCTCAATATTCGTTTTACTACTGGCAGGCCATTCATGTGTATACCTTAGGACAGTATGTCGGTTATCGATTATCAATAAATATCAATAGACAGGAGGGACGTCAAACTATATGTAATATGTTAAGTTGGGTGGGACCAAAACTTACAAGGGTTAGCTCACCTGCCTTTAGACCTCATATAATATTTTTATTCTTGTCCTCTTCACTATAAATTCTATACATATCCCACAAATACAACATCTCGGGCATAATAAACGAAAATGGCTTTTAAATAATATATAATCGGGTACCAATCTTTGAGTTAACGTTTATGCGTGTAATATATACAATTAACCAATCTTGTTAACATTTTATCGCTTTTTTTCACTCTTCCACTTGTATTTTCTCTTAACAAAAATAAAAGAGATTTTAAAACATGTAAATAGAATTTTAGGAATCAATTTTTTCCTTTGAATTGCTTTAAAATATCATTAAACCTATTATATTATATTTACCTTATTATATTACGTCTAATCACTACACCTATCATTACATTACACCTGGGTCTAGGTAATCTCAAGATTAATAATAATAATTATTAATTAAAGTGATCGAAACCGGCCTTTATCAAAAATTGTCTTTATAAGTTTGGATACAAATTAATCGGAATAACCCATATTAAAATAAATTTATCAAACCATTTTGTTTTAATGTCTGTATTGGTTTAATAGCGTGAAAAAAAAGCGCTTAACAATCATGCAAAATATATAATACTAGCAAAATCCGGCAGACGTTCCTGCCTGTGTATGATTATTTTCCTCCGTATATTTAAATATGGGTGATGTGTATGTAATCAATTATGAGATTACATAATTTGTATTGGTATAAATAGATAATGAACTATATACATTTTTTCATTAATAATTCACGTGAATGATCAATATTATTCACTATTCTATTCGCTGTATAATTAAACTTAAAATAAATTAAACTAATACTAATTATTATTAGTGTAACGCAAGTGGATAAACGATATTTTTCGTTTTCTAGTTGGCCATGCGAAAAACCTGTATTCTTATTTTTAAATAAAAAGCATTTTTCCCCTAATTTGAACCCTTGTGTACGAAATTTAAATTATTTTAATTTCTATTTTTTTAATATATAATTATTTAAATTATTGTAATTTATATTTCGAAATCTTATAAACATTCTCCATGAATAAATGTATTGAACAAAACAAACAAATTTATTCGAGTTCCTAGCATAAATAAAGCACATATATCAATTTTCATTCAAATCAGATCAAAAATAGCAATATATCTAATTTTTAATTAAAAAATATTTTAATATCAAATGTATCAATCAATATACTTGATTCAATATTTCATATATATGACAAAAGTGTATATAAAAGTGCAACAATTACTTCGCTCTTAAAGAGCTTTCCAACGACATGCATCATGAAGGGTATACACTATTTTGACTTTTTTACCCCGTACCCTGTACCCCTATGTACAAACATTTAAAGTTTGAAATCATATAATTCTTCTCCATGAAAAAATACACATATGTGGCAACTTTCATGGCGATCGGTCAAACAGCATCGATCACAGACAGTGAGACATCCATTTTTGTATTATAGATTATATTTAATATAATATATATATATATATATATATATATATATATATATATATATATATATATATATATATATATATATAAATACACACATACACACACACACAAGTATATCCACGAAATTTATCTTTTTTCATTTTTGTTGATTTCAAAACCTGCGTGGAGCTTCTTTTTTTTGTTCATATAGTTATTTGTAGTTTTGATCTAAACTAATAACATGTACTTCGGTATACATTAGGAAGGATGTACTCTTTACTCAAATGTTTATTAATATTATTTAGATCAAGTTCTAAAATCAAATAACTAAGATATTTAACAATTTTGTATGCTAACATTAAGATTTTTTTAGATTAACTTTTTAAAAATAACTTTTAAAGATTTTATTATATCATAGCTGTTTTATCTGTTACATCCTTATGATTTAATCTTGGACAAAACCTCAAATAAAGAATATTCAAACTATTAATGGACTCATAGTTGTAATTCTAAAAATTACATATGTATTTTATATCGCTGTATTTTAGTAGGCGTGTTTGAAATATATTTCCATTCCTTTAAATTAAGACCGTGTAATTTCACCGATAGTTATCTCGAAGGTAAGAATAAAACCATGAAATTTTCAAATGAAAATTAAGCCATCAAAAGCTCAAAAGATTGCAAACTTCCGTTCCTTAATACACTCGAGTATTGTATAATAATATACATAACTTTATTATTTTAACAATAAAATTTTAGAACCAAAAAGGGGAACCTTTACGACCTAATAAAGCCCACGACAATATACTAATGTTTTAGTTGTTTTATTACCTGAAAATGCTAAGTTAGAACACAAGATATCTTACAATGCATCTTAAGTTGTTCATAAATTCATTTCTTCGTTTAAATTTATAAGTGTAGGTACTATATAAAATGCTAAAATAATAAAAGGGTTTTAAGTAATTGCATGTAAATATGTATATTTATACATTTTAAAACGTCTCATGGTCAAATTGCCGACAGCAGTAAGTTATAATTATACTCAATTACAACTATATTTAATATAAAATAAAGAAAAAAATTAAGTGTTTAAATGTGTAAAAAGTATTTAAAGGTCATAAGTAAAAGTTTATTTTTATTTTTTTTTAAATTCACGTTATTATCAAGATATGCCCTTGCTGAGTTGAAACCGTTGGTTATATTTTTTGATGTTAAGAATCATCGAATGTACTACGGGGCATTTGATTGTCAGGTAAATTCACATTCGTGGCATATCTCAAGGAATTGATTTAATATTTAACTCCTCACAGTTAGTAGGCCAAAAAGGGGAATCTAGTACTCGGGGATGTCGAGTAAGTCCAGTAGTCCAAGTATTCGTAATCGTAATCAAAGAAATACAGATTATATCTAATCAAAAATATTTTTTTGTGAACTAATGTATTGTTATCAACACCATTAGAACATTATTTTTTTTAATACCGTTGGCTGATGTAAAAAAATTCTTTTATTTATAACAATTTAGGCAAGCCAAATTATTATACAAGATTTAAATCAGTTATCTACAACATTTATGGGAGAAATATACCATTAATTAAGATATGGCAATTAATTTTACGTAAATATCGTTTCAAATTTACAACCCACTCAAATTCTAGTGGTACAAATATGTTTAATTTTATGTAAGAACAAATGAGGTGTTGGGAAGCGAAGTGTGAACTCAACAAATGTAGTAGAGGGGAATTGTTAAGTTTTCCTTCGTCTTAGTTGATGACTTTACATATAATATAGAAACCACCCAAGCTTATTATATCAAGACAGGACGAGCTCGACACAATAAACACTAAAACCTTATATTTTGAAGCAGTATATCGGTGTGAAAAAAACAACAATCAAATTTTGAGCTCGCCCTCGTATCCGCAACGCTTTAAACAAATAGTTAAAAACTATTACATTGAGCGGCGGTTCGGTTTTATTAATTATTTCTATTTTTTATAAAAATTGTTTCTAATTTTTCCACTAATGATTTAGTAATGGAATTACCTTCTATAAATTTCTTCATTAAACCACCTAGGAGTCCAGTTTTAAAATAAAGGAGTATTTGAGAAGGCAATGAACCAGCCCTAAGTCGTAGTCGTGCCGCCTTCGATGCCCTAAAACAAACCCTTACCAGAGCCAAAAAGTTCCTTTGCCGCAGTCAAAAAACATATAGAGCTTGCATCGAATCAGCACTTATCTGCGCAGCCCAAATTTGGGCCCTGCGTTACTTGGAAGATCTTGATTCAATGCAAAACTATTTTTTTAAAAAGCTATTTTTCGAAATTGTTTTACCACCTAGGAATTTCGCTCAATTTTATTCCACTTTTACCTGGTTACAGGATTTATTTTAAAAATTTATGATTGTCACAATCGCTGGTTGTTAATGGATTTTGAAGTTTTAGTGAAAATATTCTACTTTTTATCATTACCAATGATTTATTAGTAAAAAGTATTTAAATGCCGCCTTTCTCTACGCTGAGCTCCTAGGTAATAAATCAATATTCTTCCATTATTCTTTAAAATTGTGTGCTACATTGATTTGTTGATTTGTATGTTCAACTCTAGAGGTCATAAAGCTCCCCTAATAAATTAGAGAATAAGTTAAAGTCATGATATAATTTTTCTCGTATATCTTTATACGTGTAATATTATTTTAATATTATTTCTCTAATAGATTATTTACTTAAATCCGTATCGCTTTTTCTTGGGAAAAAATCTTTTTTGTCTCTTTTAATCTCTGTCAAAGTGCAATTATAAGTGTAAGTATAATTTATTTGTTTAAATTACAAGTAATTTTTACAAATCAATTAATTTATCAAAGTGCTATTCATTTATAAGAATTAACTTTTTCTCCTTGCCTAAATAACCCAATAAAATTTATTGTTTCCGATTGCTCTGAAAAATTTTACACTATTATTTTATATTTTATCTTGGTGCGTTATCTGCTACTGCATAGTTAATCAGAAATTATGTTTCAATGAAAACTAATATAGATTAGATTAAATAGTGATATAAAAATTACACATTTATATCAATTGCCACATTATCTATTTACGTTAATTTTATTAGTATAATAAAATATTTTTACAAAGGTTTAAGACTACTTTTTATTTTATTTAATCATCAGTTTTGTTAAATATATGATTTGAAAACACTTGGTATGATTCACAGATTTGATATCAATAGTTCTTTTTTTAATGCGTTAACATTTTAATTTTAAACTAAAGTGTCCAAATTGATTTGATACTGATTATTTGCGCAGCGTTGTAACGTTTTGTAATAATCTATATTCTAATAATAATTGTCTTAATGTTATTCTAGAATGGTTTGCTATTTTTTAACAACTACTTCTCTTTGGATTTTTATAATAAACAAGTGTGATAATTGTTATGACAACAAATTGTTTTAAAGGAAAGATTTAAACAGGCCACTACCAATATTCCCCTTAAGCAAGTTCAAAAGGCTTATAAAGAATTCATAAATAGAATCAAAATTGCGCTGAAGTAGGTGGCAATATATTTCTTGACATATTCCTTAATGAATGATCATTTCTCTTATTTTATTTTTCAACTCTGTTGATTTTTTTGTGATACTTAATTAGATGCTAAGATTAGAATTATTAATTAATTGTTGTGATGATATTTTTTTAAATTTTATTTATAAGGAAATTATTTTGTTTTCATGAAATAAATTAATATTTAATATTTTACGTATTTGTAATTCTGAACCACTTTTCTAAATAATATTTTTCGATGCCATCAAAAATAAGTGTAGTTTACTCTTGGTCATATTTTAAAGTTTTCAAAAAACAGAATTCCCTGGAAACAAAATCAAGAAATTTTTATCTTTTTTAGAGGTTTAAGAACAAGCAGGAGTTTTTATAAAGAATGTCTTTTTTTCGAAAACCCAAAAATAAGAAAATTTTTCCTCTGGGATACTCTATCTTGGGACACACTTTATATTCATATATGTATATGTTTATATTAAAGTGTGTTGAAAGACCCCAAAAAGAATATTTGGACACAAAATGTTATTATTGACAAATCTGACAGAAAAAAGTCATACTACTTTAGGGAATAAAACAAACAAAAGATATAAAATGTATTTAAATAAATAAATAACATCTATTTCAAGTAAAACTATATTTCATTAATTTAAATTCAAAATATAATTTATGAAATAAAGTAAAAAAAAAAGTTATTGGTTAACCCTAGTGTTACCACTCTTCTATAAAAGCCTTTTATGAAAAAGGTGTAAAAGAGAAAGGCAAAAATATTTTGGGACAAAGGGTGTACTTGAGGATATCAAGTTTCAAATCTAAGAGGAAGTAAGTATATGCACAAAATCCTTGGAGGACAAAAGCTTTTTAGTTCCCAACTAAAAGACCTGCTTCCTAAAGATAGTGTTGCAGATTTAAGCGATAAGCCTTAATATGCAGAATTCAATCAATATGTTAAAATTAGAACAAAGGACAAAATAATGGAATCAATTATTGTTGTTCTTACACAATCTGTCTTCCTTGTTTTGATGTCACTTGAGAGGACACATGGTAATTCATACGTTAGCTTAATTTATTAATTTAATTATTCATTATTTTACTAGGTATTAAAAAGGTTGTGTCATTAATTTGAATTCAGTTTTAGAGATAGAAAAACAAAAGAGCATTGACGAAAATAAAATTAGGTGTCATAATAACAATTAATTCATTATGTATTTTTTTTTTTAATGTAGGTATATATTTATATATATAAATAAGAGTTAAGACGTGATCTACTGTTTTGCATACGATTCTGTTAAGATCGTGATCTATAAAGGCCAAGTCAATACTACAATTATAGATATATATACGTATATACATGTGACACGATAGAATTTAATGTCTTAGAAGGAACAAGGTCCTTGGGATTGTAGTCGGGTTCAACGGTTGAGCGGACACCAAACGGTGGAACCGGTCTCAAGCCGCACTGAGTGGCTAAATATTAATACTCAACTCCGTTCTAAAAACACGGCTAACACAGAACACAGCGTTCCAAAGATCAGAGATATCCTCGGCCGAGTTTCGCAAAAATACGTCTAAGCTAAAAAAGCTTCGAGGTAGATCGGGATCACGAAGTAGCTGGTAAGGTTTATATATTTTAAAGAAGGAAATGGGGAACGCGTTGCTGTGTAGTTGTCTTTTTTAACTCTCATTCCTTCAACAACATAATAGTAATAATAAATATTACTTTCATTGCTAGTATTATGTTGCTTCTTATTATCCCGTGAAGTTAGAAGGTTACTGATTTATGTATTCAGTAAACCTATACAGTCGCGTGCCTGTATGATTACATATTTTATTACTTGAGGGGTTTTGAGCTAAGATCAAGAACACGATGAATAAATACAAGTTGTTAAAAATTATTATAATATCTTCTCCCCACTAATGCAGCTGATTTAACTTTATCATTTTCAGCCCAATATGGTGGAAAATGTATTTTTCATGATCCTGAGTACAAAATTAGTTTGTAGACCGAAAATCAAGTTGATGTGAGTTTGTTACTTGATAGGTTAGTTATTTAAATAATACTCCAAATCAAAGTGATCACCTAACAAGTGACAAACTAAAATCAACTTGAATTTGGGTGTAATAACTAATTTTCTATTTGGGATCATGAAAATCACATTGTCCATACATAATTGGCAGGACATGGACTGTCCACTTTTTTTTCAAATGCCTACTTCCAAGCTATGTTCCCCAAATGAACTTAGCCGACCACATAACATTAAATACAAAATTCTAGCTTGGTGTTAGTCACACACTTTTTTGCACTCTATCTCCTGTACTATGTATTTAGAATGTTTATTAAATTTAGTTTGGACAAATTTTTATTTAACTTCATTTTTCCTTTTCGAGATTACTGTTATTGACTAAACATAAATAAAATAGAAAACAGTGAGTAGAATAATATAGATAATTGAGATTTTTCTGTCAGTTTGAATCACACTATCTATTATGTTGCATGTCTTACTATCATTTCGACCTGAATTCTCGCCCTCTGACTTCTGAATTCATTAACTTTTTTATCACTATTGTATATCAACACCTTGATTTATTCCAATCTTTTTTTTTTCTTTGAACTTCATAAATTTCCGATATCTATATTATATGAGGTGTCTTCTATAATTATTATGATGTGGTGTGCGTTTGGAATGCGTTTATCATTTATTTTATTGTCTGAAAACAAATCAATTTTTCGAATGATGTCTATTCAGTGCGAGCCAACCCACGAAGTCTGTTTTATAAATTACCTTTTTCCTTCTATCTCTTTTCCCGCTGTAATATCGTTTCTAAATCGATTTTTTTTTTTTTCAATATTGTGTTCCGAAATACGTTGGTCGGGATCCGTAAATTACGTTTAATGGAGGAATAGATAGACCCTCTTATGAATAATTGCTTAAACGCACTGGAGGAGATTGTAATGCAATAAAAAAAATAATAAAATGACCTTTTGTCTAATGTTTTCTTTGGTATTTAAACTGTGTACTAACACATACTGTATAAAACTGTGTAAACTACACAGACAATATTTCACATCGAAAAATCATTTTTGGTTCTGTAAATTGTAATTTTTTATTGCTAATGTTGGTACTCCATAATATAAAGTAATTAGTGACAGTATTGATCAATGTTAGTACCACATTACAACAATAAGGTGTTCTTCCAACACCAATATGTTATTCCATTATTCCAATTAGTAGTTTTTTTCTAATTAAATTAATAAATTAAAATATGAAGCAAAATAAATTTACCCGGCTAAAATAAATTTGAGGTATATTTCTTTATTCAGTAAATATAAATTATAATAATGTATTATAAATTGGAAATATGTTTTATTATATATTGTGTGAGCGACTGTGAAAAATGACCATTATAATAAGTTAGCTATGAAAAGCATCCCAACCCAATCATCACCCATCATTTGAACCCAAAAAATAATATACTTTTTTTACCAAGCGTGGACGGAAAACTTTTCGAAATTATATGCCGATTAGTTGTGCACATGGCTTCCTCGCACCCTACAACGAATTTTTATTGATGATATGCTTTTACAACCCAATAATGTCTAATTTATTTAACTGTTTTCTCCGTTTTTTTAATCTGTAAAAATTTTGAGTTTTTACATGAATTAAAGTATCAATTTAGCAAAAGTTAAAGAGCGCAGAGGGTTGAAATTAAGCTAGTGCAATCAGCGTGCTACTTTCGACAAATCATCCGAATTTCATAAAAATCAAATGAGTAATTTTGAAGATATTATGTATAAATAAGTGTATGTTTGTGCGCATGTTAAAGAGAAACAAATAGGCTCAGAAGGTTAAAAGGTTAATACCTATATGGAACCAACAGTGGGCTAATCATGATCTACCATCCAAATTTCATTAAAATCGGACGGGTAGTTTTTAAGATATGTTGATTCGCAAACATTTAGCGACCGGTAGACCGACAGACACAGAACCAAAAATGTTCCACGATGTCTAAAACGGATTTCTGGCTTGAAATTTTTAAAAATTGGACAAATATAAAAGTGTTTTTTTTTTTCAGAACGATCACATAGCTTCCGTTACCTTCGGTAAGCTCGGGACCAAAACTAGAATCACTTAACTATGGAACCCAAAACCCCTAGCTATAGGTTTCTCTATAGATGTTTACAAATATAATAAATGGGGGGTCATATTTATCTCGATCTTTACCGGAAGACTAATTCATTTGGATGTCTTCATGTGCCGCGAAATCCCACGCACCTTGTAGATTTGTACACGCAGCTTTGTAGATTGTTGACTTCAGAAATTAGATGTTGAAAAGAAACACTTGTTTAATATTCTTTAAGTTCGTGTTTGTAGAATATTAATTAGCCCCAATCGATCTGATCTTTTCGAGATTTGCATGACTAATTACCGCTGAAAGCTGTTACACCTACCTTCCTTTTTGTTTTACCGTACCGACGAGACTTATTATGATTCTCGAAGATTTAAAAGTGAATGTATTCTTATAAATTGGTATTCTTATAAATTATTTGGTTTATAAATAGTACACGACTTAAAGCGATTTAACTTAACGATATACTCATATTCACTTCATAGACTCCCCACTCCACACATCACAAGTAGTACAATTCTAGCTATATGTATTATCTATTTTATATAATTTCTTCCTTAGAAATATCAACATATTCTTGGGCGTACCAAATCTTTGTACGACTAGACTAATATTAAATCCCATCCGTATTGGGAATAATTCGAATTCTTCGTATCGTTTATTTCATGGGAAAATCACAACTTAAAATTTTTCGGAAAGATGCGTAAAATTATACAAAAATGTTGGCTTGGGATATTTTTGTTTGCAATAGATTTTTATTGACAAAATGAAAAATGCCTATAATTGTGTCCCATTTACGGAAGGATTAGGCATTTTTGAGTAGGTCCAACCTCTAAAATTGGAGGCGCAAGCGAATCACTTAAATATTAATTGTTAAAATTGTCAAATTAATAGTTTGAGTATTCATTAAATGAGAGTAGTAAAATTACGGAAAGATAAAACACTAGTTAATATCATATTCAGAACTAGTTACTCAAATTCATGATTTAAACATGCTGCCTGTTTACAGGTGTAGTTTTTTGACACATTGTTTTTTTTTTTTTGTTTTTTTTTTTACAAAAGTATCATTGAAACCGTTATTGATTATTTAAACTTAGTCGGTAATTGTGTATTTTTTATTTTTTTATTATTATAATTATTTATTAATGTAAAAATAATAATACGTGATTAGAATCAAAGAAATCAATTTTTGTTTGTTTTCCCCGCCCACATTTTTTAAAATTAACATATATTAATTAATAATTATTATCACGTTTGCTAGATAAGACATCTAGCTGAGTGAAAAGGTATTTTGTGAAAATACATTATCTCAGTTTTTTTATATTATGTACTGAGCTCATTGATCAATTTCCGGTGTCCACTTTCACTAATCCACCTTCTTAAGTAAGTTTCAAAACATGACACGATTATTTATCTTATTGATCAAAGATCATTTATTTACTGAGAGGTTTGATATCTTGATTCTTGATTGGAGGGTCAGTGGTGGGATTGAAGCGGTAAGTGGGAAGTCGACGTTTTATCGAGGTGTCAGTTCCTCGACAGCGGATATCAATCCGGATCAAACGGCTAATTAATCTGTTGAACCCTCTGATTTCTTCGTCCGACCATTGCTATCGAATTATCTCTTGTTAACTTTTGACGTTGACATTTTTTCATTCCTATCTATAAATCAAGATTGTCTAAGCTGTCTTGTCACTTTCTTCTTTTTTCATCCTTGTTTACTTCTTCTTATTGACATTAATCATTAGTAACGCAAATACTGGCTCTGCCCAAGATTTTTTCGATCTTATTCATACGGTTTAAAATGTATTTACTAACGTGGTTATATTGGTTTGACAATAAAATGATAATTCAGGAGCGTAGCCAAGCTGGGACTGCTGTGCCAGCCTGCTGGGTGGCGCCTCAGGGTAGGGTGGTCCCCCACTTGAGCTGTCTACTCCTGAACTCATAAGAGTCTAGCTGTGACAATTCCTTCACTGTCATCATGTAAAGTAGAGACTTGCAATTAAAAAGTTTTAATTGCACTATTTTACATGTATACCTGCCAAGTATGGCACAGGGACTCTAAGCATTCTAGATGAACTCAAAAAATAAATGTATATGTCCCATGTAGTCAATAACATACATAGTTCTTGGCTAAGAGGTGCATTAAGATAGTGTAATAATTACTAAATTACATTTTGTGCTGTTGTTCTCTATATAGTAGGCTGATTTCCGATAGCAAAAAAAAAACAAAGTAGGCTGATTAGAATAAGTAAATTTAAAATTGATTAACAAGTTTATTGCAATAGTAGGTACGTCATTTTGTGTGTAGTTGTACAATTTATAATGTAGTTTTGTTGGATTTAAGATTGTGTATTTATTGTTGTATACTTTATAAACAACATCCCGACAAAAACACTTGAATAAAAAATAAGCCAAGTCTCGCGTAAAACATTGTCAGATTATAGGTTTAGCCAAGTCTCCCCCTGTCCAAATAAGTTCTACTAGGTCTAATACATTAAGTACAAGTAAGGGATGTTGTTTATATGTCCCTCCTCTCTATTCTCTGTCCCTCACAAAAAAATTTTTCCCAAAGCACTCTAAACGTTTAATTTAAAAACATTTTCTGACTTGGCAATTACTCATCACAAATAATAGGTTTAATAGTTTGTTGTTATTTAATATATATTTTTCCTATGGTTTATATTAAGATTTTTTAAAAATAAAATGTTTGCATTTTCGTATACAACTTTGTATTCTCGTGCTTTAATTATATTTTTTAATCCGTGTCATAGAAAACTATTTCAGTGGAGAAAAAATACATAGGCTGTACTACTCCAGTAAATAATTAACGTAATTGAACTTATTATATTTCACTTGCTAATGAATTATTTTAATTTTATAATAGACTAATAATTATTGTTATCTCTTCTTGTTTCAGGTGTGTACCAAGATCTCGTTATTGTACCAGGTTTTTAAGGTATTTTTTCTTATTTTATTATTTAGAACATATTATTTTATTTGGATGGATGGGTCTGAAGTTCTGGTTTTTTATAAGTTATAAATTATTTTATATTAAATCTATTATAATGAAAATATATGCTTACATACATTTCTCAAAATGCCTGTTGTAATAAATAAGTTAACAATAGTCAGGGTGCCCATAGGCAAAAAAGTCAATTATACATACTCTTTCCATACCTCTTTGTGTGGCTTGTTTAGGCCAAGTCTGTCACCGTTTTCCTCTGTGATTTTATTCGGTTTAGGGGCGTTTTTCATTATTTGAACCCTATAACTTTGACGCGTTAGACTGGAAAATCGGAAAAAGTTCTGCGTCAGACAATATTAAAATGTTGACATATAGGGTTCAAATAATGAATCTTGAGAAAATCAGCTGGATATTAATTAATAGGTTAAGTAAACATTTTAATATTGTCTGAAGCAGAACTTTTTCCGATTTTCCAGTCTGACGCGTCAAGTTATAGGGTTCAATAATGTTTTTCCAATCATTCAAATTATCATAAAAAATATATATTTTTTTATTGCTTCAATAAATGTACACTATCTGCAGTCAATTATTAAGATGAAGGTTACTTTATCAATGCTAGCTGTTTGCACTGAAGTTGACATTCTTGGAGTCAAGAGTTGGTTGTATTGAGTGAATCAGAGAATTGGCAATATAGGAATCTATATCACAATCCACTTATGTAGTGTCTAGTGTTTACACTCTTGACTCTCTTGCATAGCAGTGAGTCACTTCGTAAATATTGTAACATGAAATGATTGTATTTATATTTCATTTTGTTATTTGATAGCACGAGTTGAAAGAGAGATAAAATAAAGAAGTATTATTAAAACAAGTCTTTTGGAAAACGTGCATTTACATATTATGTTGCACCAATTATACTTATGCTCTCACATTTATATTGTCTCTCTTTATACTTTCTAATTTACCAAGGAATGTAGATCGTAGGTCTACGTTTTGATGAAACGTGTTCGGTCATCAACTCATGCCTATTATGGTCGTTATGATGGCCATAATGTGATTGAAAAATATATAAATCAGTTTCAGTTAATTCTGAAGAACGTTTTTTTTATTATATTGTGGCATGAATTATTTTTTGATTTTGTGAAATTATTTAAAAAAATATATATAATGTGTTTTTTTCGGATAAGAATGTTAATTAAAAAAACAAACAAACAAAAACAATTACAATAAAAAAGTTATATAGAGAGATAAATATTTACAACATAAAGTTGTTGTAAATCCCATAGACATAATACTAAATGTTGATGCACCTCTTAACCATCAAAATGGAAGAAGAGACGTTTTCTTACAGTTAACCATATCTAGATTTGGTTTGAAAGGAAACGGTTAAATAAAGTGTTTGAGGGAATGAAATGAAGCGAGGAAGTGTCTGATAGCTTAGTACGAGTATAGAGTCTGAAAGGGATAAGGAGTGACAAGTCTGGAAGGGAAGGAAGGACAGAACTAAGGGCTGAGGGCTCAAGGCAGTGAATAGCTTGTGAATGATTATTGTTAGCTGTTAACTTGGCTATTTGGTTTGGGTCTATAGGGAGGGGTTGGTTGCCTTCGTCCCAGTCCATTGATACCGACCCCTGGTGCAGACAGGGCCAGGGAAAATCTCACCCTTCTAAGGGCTTTATCTGATTTCGATACACCCTTAATACCATTTAGAAATAAACCGACTTTAAGTCCATTTTGATTGTGTCCCTGATTATAATAATATTAGAATTCTTAAGCTTCTAAACTAATAATTCACAGAATTATGATTTTATCCAAGATTAAATCAAAGAAAATAACTAAACTTCCACACATTTTAAGGTTCTCAAATACTATTTTTAATCAAATAATAATTTAATAGGAGACCCAATTAACTGCTTTAAATGGTTATTTTTCTTAATATGTTTTCATAAATTATACTACACTTTTTAAATTCTAAAGGTGCAGAAATACAAGGGATAAAAAGAAAGACAGTTAGATACCGGATGAATAAAAAAACAACAGTTTTTCCATAGCACATCACTTGACAGTTCGTGTTTTAAAATTTCCTCTTTGAAAGAATTCTAATTACACGGTTTTTGTCGACATGACATGTAGCCGATGTCGAGGTGTCTCAAGCCCTCCGAGTGTACTTTCTTGTATTTTATCAAATTAACAAACCCGTTGACAAAGTAGAGAGTGGACACCAACAATCAATTTACCACCCACTCAGTTTTGCACCAGATCGATCAGGTGCGTATCGAGGTCATAGGAGGTCTTTGTCTTTCTTTCACCCTTAATTTAAGGGGTGATTGCATATAGAAGCCAATTTGCTTTGATCACACCTTATATAGATCGCCCACACTTTTTCCGACCAATTGAAAATCTCGGGGCAGTGTTTTTATTTTTATTTTTTATTTTTATTTTGTGTTTCTTTATACCTCGTCCAATCTAATTGCTTTGGGTAAGAATCCTATACTGTCTATTGAATACATCTAAAATGCAAAAGCATTTTGTCATTTTTCCGGCCAGATTGTTAATTATTTTAAGTAAGATTGTATTGTAATTTTTGTTAGATTGTTATATATTTTCGTCAACAACCTTTTAATATGCTTTATATTAAAAAGTTTAACTTAAATTGTCACTCTAAACTATAGTCCTTTGTTCCATTCTAGTCTTATCATAAGTACCCATCTCATATATGTCGCTCAAAGGGTCACCTCCTTATTGGATTATACAAATTATCTTATTATACATTTTGATATCTTTGCCCCCCCCCCCATAGGGGGCAAAATATTGGGAATTGAAAAAAAAAGTAATGTAAAAGTTTATTATTTTTTCACCGTAGAATCCAAATATGCTATCAAAAATATACACTCCCTGTGTATATTTTTATGACTTGTATTGGCCTGGGGGCAAAGTGAGTGGTTGCCCCTAGTGGGCTAATGCATGAAAACAAACTTTCCTTTGCATGGTAGAGATTCCCCTAGTTTCTTTAATTTATCTCAAACCGTTCAAAAGTTAAGGGGGGGGGGATACTTTTGGACCACCCTATGTATATACAAAAAAACTTATTTTAAGTTACATATTTATAAAAGAAAAGAAAAAAAGGAAAATAGTTCTGTTTTGCCATTATTTACTTATCTTTATCTGGTCTATTATGAATAATTGTATCTTTTTTTATTTGTGCAGTCTATTATTGAAATATATTAGCTGCAATCTATATTTTTTTATTCCTAATGTTTTTCCTTAATTTTACATTTCTACAATTAATTTAATAAGATCTTTCCGTTTATCACAGACAATATGATTTTCCTTTGGTTTTAACAAGAAATATTCCATATTTTAACAGGCATGTAAAGGATTTTAGGCTTTAGTCTCTGTGGTTTTAATTAATAGGCTTAAATTCTCTTTAAGCCTATTAAAGACGTGTAGTTGTTTGTTAGCTTCTTTTGAAAACAAATAGTATTTTCCGTTCTCTAACGTGACAGTTTAAAATTTCATGTCTAAAGTGTTATCATTTATATATTGCCTGAACTTTATATATAATTTTAATGTCTTGCTTAAATACTAACTTAATGGTTGAAAAGACACTGGTTTGTTCCTACACAATTCTGTTATTTCCAGTATGTTTTTCACCACAAATTTGTCAAAAAGCTGGATAGATAATAGACCATAAATGTAAATAAACACTGGAGATATCACCATCACCTGGACAACATATTAAAATTTGTAAAAATCATTCAATTTATGCTTCTTTGTCCATGAAAATGGTTTGAAAAGGTTCGTGATCTTTAATTCACAAAAAAATTAGCAAATTAAATATAAATGTAATTTTAGGACACAGCTTGTTGCATTCGCACAGGAAGAGGGAGAAGAAAATGAAAGGCCAAGACTCACTCTATTCTTCTGACAAAATAATTATGACTTATTTTGTGGCTTCCTGTTCCTACATTTTTCTAGTAGTCTGTGGTAGCCTGAACTTGGTGAAACAATGTCTTAATCAATTGCTCATTTTCAATTGCTTATTAATCAATATTAGTAATTTTTATTTTTAATCATAATATTCTTTAATTTTTTTAGTTTATTCACAAATCCATCGACTATATTAACCAGCGAAATCCAATAGATTTTTTAACAGGGTTTATAACGCTCAGTTATATGTTATATATATACGTAGATGTATGTATACTTTGTACATGGAAAGGGTCTATCCTTTTTCGAATACCTATTATACGGTTCATAACTGATGGAGCGACAGGCCAACCTTGTGTATACTTATACGTATTTACTTTACTTATGCACTTTGGCACAAAGCTTTCCACGGGCTAATGCACCATGGATTAATTTGGAACGAAGTTCTTTATGGCACGTTCTGGGGCCCGGGAGTGAATAACTTGAGTAAAAGATGACCGAGTAATTTGAAATTTGGTACACATGTTTATTTTACCAATTCTCAGGCTAAGTTCGTTGGACAACTTTATCCGCCCAAGCGTTCACGCCCGACGCTCGCGTAAACGTAAGCTTCAAATTTAAAATTGAAACTTTAGGACGGGAAACAATTCTAACTTCGTCTATTTAATGAGACAAACAACTTTTTTGAATATTTTTTTTTTTTAGTAAAACGAACACCGACACTTCTATAAAGTGATAAAGATCGCTAAATTTATTAAAGTAGACCTAAACGTTTAAAATAAATAAAACAAAGTTTTTACCGATATCTTACGTTCTGACTTAACGATTTTAATAAAACTTCTAACACATCGTCTAAAGTACAATTGAAACAGGCATGTAAAATTTCAACCTGATACAAGCAGACGTTTTTGAGTAGGGAAGAGATATATTTTATACTATTTTAAATTAGTAGGCCGGGTCGGTAGAAAACAGTCCTATTTCCTACCAACTACAAAAATACTCTTTAACTAAAAACTCATAATGATTAACTTTTTTCTCAATATTCAATACATGTTTATTGTAAGACGCTTGATTTAATGATAAAAACATGCTTTTCTTTTAATTTTGCCTTAACTCCGCTAGGTTTCAAACAGTTAGTTACTTTTAATTTTGTCTCTTTTCTAACTCTGCCATGTATAAATAGTAAGCAGCGTATACGTACTTAGCAATGTGAGTTTATAATTTTATTTAATGAAAATGTAAGGAACTTCGTTCCTACCGGGTGTCCCGCGACACCACACGATTTTTTATTATTGCGATGGCGCAAAAATACGAATGAACCTATGTAAGGAACTTGACCGGGTCTATACAATAATCCATAGTTTTGAAGATACAGCAGTATGGGGACAATAACATAATCCTGCAATAGTATGAGAGGAAGTTTGTTTAAGTTTAGTCCCTTTAAAAATTTCTTTTAATATTATTATTTTGCATGTAATAGTCAACGTCAAATCAAGCAGAAACCGTACAATTTATAGGTCTACTGATAGTAAAATAATAATAAAATTAGTATAAATAATAAATTCTTTATTTCTTCATTATAAATGAGTCTGTATGCTATTTTAAATTTATTTTAAGTGTAAAGTTTCTAATTGTATATTTATTAAACGTTTAACCTTTATAAATAAACTAACAATGCAGTTATAGGTAAGAGTGCAACAGAGAGAAAGTTGTGCATCAAACAATGAGTCCACACTATTAAGACTTATTCAAAAGCTTTTCTTGAAAGAAACAGTTGAAAAGGAGAAACCTAGGATTTATGAACTGTCTGCGGTTAAACCGTAGAAAAGATTAGGTGTTTCCAATAGTTCAAAACCTCAGTTCCATTATAAAACTAAAAGTGCAAAGACCTTTTAAAAATATTCAGAGTTCAGAGTTCGTTTTCATAATTACTTACAGAAAAATAACAAGAATAAGGAATTACAAATCCAGCTCGATAATAATTAATGATTGGATTAATAATAGGATTTTTACAAAGTAGAGGCTTTAAACTAAGATTGTATTTAAATGTCAAACATGTACCTTACTAAATAATTTGTACAGATGAAAGCATAATTCAATAGTTAAAAATTATATATATATATATATATATATATATATATATATATATATATGTGTGTGTGTGTGTGTTAGAACTAGAACCGATTTTAACGTAATTGACTTGACCTTTTACAAAATAACATTCTTCATTACAATCTCATTTATTATGCAACAGTATTTTCCCTTATTAACAGGGGCTAATATTACCTGTGGTTTATTATAACCTTTTAAAACTTAACAGTTAATACAAATATGCTTTCAATTATGAATGTAACAGCTTTCGAGGAACTGTATTATGATATACGAGTCTAAATAAATTATATTCGTAGAATGTCCATGGCTTTAACAAATTGCAAATTATGATCCACAACTTCAGTTACCTTACAAAGGTATCCTTAATTGCCTTCCTTAAATGACTTTTTACTCAAACTCAAACAATCAAATCGTATACTTATTTACGGTAAAATTTAGTTACTAATATATGTCACTCAAATTTTAATTTACTATGAAGATTGAATTATGTATTGTTATTTGCTGTTTCAGTTCTAAATATAATCTGATTTATTTTATTCCTCCTGTTTTTAAAATGTAGAATGTGATGTAAGCATTATAATATGTTCACCATATATTTAGTCCCTTTAACAATTTCTTGCTTTAACAATTGCTTTTGGATTAGAGGAGGTTCAAGGAGAGATGCAAATAAAAAAAAGATACACTTGAAAAGTTTTAATTACTAGAATAGTTAAAAGCTTGATTTAGTTAGTTTCAAAGTTAATTTATTAATGTTTAAGCTGTATAACAAGCCTATACGAGCATTATTTTTAGTCTGTGCTCGCACTTAACTAGCCTATGTAAGCATTATATACTTAGTTAGTGAAGAAGATTCACTATTCCTTGATACCCTTCTATGTACCAAGTAAACCTTACTAACCGACTAAGATAACATCCTCTTCTTGAACTAGGGCGAAAAACCACACTTTCTCCCTTTTATTCCCTTGAGCTTGCAATCCCTTAGAGTACATTATTTATGAAGAAACGTCTGTATCTTGCTACATTTTAAAGTTAATCTAAAGTTTTAAGGATTAGACGCTATTTTAACATGTTAACACAACTCAAGTTCATATCTGGAAAATGTTTTCGCTATATATTTATTCTTTTCGCTGTACAACTTTTATGTAGTGGGTATTGATTTTTTTTTTTAAACAAATATTAACGTTTCTTGTTAATGTGGCTCCTAAACCTCATAATTACTTGAAAATTATTGTTTTCATTTAGTGACTAAAACTAAACGTCTTGAAATATTTATGTCTTCTAGATTGTAGGTCTACGTGTAGGTCTTTTTTCTAGATTGCAAGTCTCTCTTTGAATCTAAAATGTAACTCTAAGAGCACCTGGATCTAAGAGAGTACCTAGTACCTAGTCCTCTGATTACCATCGACTCAAAAATCTCCAAAGTTCCTTAGAAATATCCGATGCACTCTTTTATGAATCTAACCGTACTCGCTATTAAGACCCAAACTTTCTTTTTGTCCAACTATTATCCATCTCCCAATACTGCAAATTTAGTAGGGTTTAAGCAGTCTCACCTAATCCTCTTATTTAACTAATTTCCTCCGTATCCAAATCCATCCTAGATAATTCTACTTGACATCTATAGAGGAAACTTTCAAGAGACTAATTGAAAATGTAAATAATAAAGAGAATAATAAAGTAGTGGGTATATTTATTTTTATTTTAAAGTGTTCGCTAAAATGGGACGTCAATGGACTGACTATTGCCTTGTGAACGCATTATACCTGTCTTCCGTCTGTCGCATTATACCTGTCTTCCGCCCTAGTGCGGTAAAATGGAAGAATTCTTAACGCACGATTCGAGTTTGTTTACATTTCACAAAACTAAAAAAGCTGTTTGTTTAATTAAAGTAACTGTTTATATCGAGTTTATAGTGAAAAAAAATGAGTCATTTAAGTGATTATGACGAAAATGGGAAGAATAATACGCCTCCCAAAATAATTAATTCTGCACAAAATACAACTAATGAATTAATGTCATCTTTATCAAAAGAGAAATAAGAACTTACATACAGGAAGTTTATTAATTGTTTTTCTGTATTTATAATTAAAATCCAACAATCGTAGATAAAGTACGGTACGCAACTCGTGCGAAAATGGCATTTTGCTTTGCTCGTGTGGTTTTACTACACTCGCTGTCGCTCGGGTGCAAACTCCACACTCACATGCAAAATGCTACTTTCCGCACCAGACGCGTAATGTAGTATAACTTCTCTAACAAATAAATTAACTTGTTGTAAAATATAATTGTGTATTATTCAATAGAAATTATAAATGTAAATATTTTATTCTTCGAGTTTAATTTTCTAATTCTTAATTATTTCATTAACGTCGGAATTGTTAAAGCGGAAGCATTAGCTCAGACGTTTTGATCCCTCATCTTCTCATAAACTTGCAGGGTTGTTGTAAGATCTGAATCTTTAATTACTTTTAAAACACCTTGCGCCTTGGGATACATAGATTAAGTTAATTTGTAACACAAACCTCAAACACCTTGAAGCACACCTTTGAGAATCTCTTGTCGAGTTCATTCTTATTTGAATTATTATAATAAATCATCTTTACTTAATTAAGCGAATGAGCAGTCGAGTCACTTGATATAGGAACAAAGAAAGACAGTTATTCACCAAAATTAATTTAATTTACAGTGACGCCTATCAACCTCACACGGTCATCTGAAATGCGGTGAAACGAGGTGAAAAAAATTAAAGAGAAAGAGTTAGGTTTAAACGCTTAAATCTGACAGATAGGAACCTCTGACTCAAATCTTTTATTCAATTTTCCTCATTCTTTTTTTATCTCCTCTTAAAGCCATTTTATTGACCATTTGTCGTTACGGCCGGCTTTGATTTGTAAGGATAAAGTCAGATACATAGTTGATGATAATAAGATTTAAACCTTTATCTTATTTATTTTTTCTGTCTCTTTATCTTTCATACTTCATATTTTCTTACCGTCACTGAATACAAGCTTTTGTTGTTGAAAGCTACCTTCATTTTTATTTACAATATTCACTTTTAATTATTTTAATACTATTAACTATTAAATATTGGAAAATAAAAAGTTGTGTAATTAACCGTAAATATGGGTAATTTACCGTAAATACGGATTGTTTGGATTATTTTTTGTACGTTAAGAGGCGAAGGGGATATTTGGCCTTTTGGACCTCTTTTCACCTTGCCTACTTTAAATTCTTCTAAAGTTCCGAATAGCTTAACTCGAATTCCTTCCATCTTTTTGGCTATTCGTAAGTTCCGTTCAACGCGACATTAAGACTGGTTTACACCTAACAAATCAAGTACGTATTATCTGACACTCACGATAAGATGTCCAATCTGTGGGGATATCTTCACTCTACACTATTCCTTCTTGTCGTACAATTATTTCAAGGAACCATGTTCCTAACAAAATGTTTATAAAATTGATGAATTTATGGAATAAAAATAAATATGAACCGAAAAAAACTTTCTTTGAATTATTTTAACACTGTAAGTGTTGCTTCTTAGAAACTAAAGATGCCATTCTTGGTAACGGGTATCTTCTAAAAGAAAAATATTAAATTTAATAACGTCCTTTTGAATTTTTGCTTCAAAAGAGCGAAAATTTCTTCTAGATAGTTATTGTACTTTTTTAACTTTTAATTACTAGTAGTTCTGTGAAACAGTAGACCTCGCGTCAAAAGAAAACACAAAAATATTTTTTACTTCAAAGAACATTCATGCCAAATTTTAAGAAAATTGAACAACGCGTTTGGTCGTTACTGTAACAAACAAATAGACGAAATGCCAATGAGTTGAGTTGAAACAGAGACGTCGCGTCGCTCCGCTAGGTTAATTGCCCTATTTTTTTTTTTAGTCATGTGGTAAAATATGATGAGATTTACTCTTATTGACTTACTTTTATCAACTAATTTTATTCTTAGATTTGTGAACAAACATATTTAAATTATAATAATGAAGTTTTGTTCGTATAATTTTATTATTTGTATTTGCATTTTTGTGTTAATATATTCAAATGTTTACTTTGATTATTCATATGTAATCATCGTTTCCTGTTACCGCAAATACTGGAAATTGAGGTCGTAACTATTACACTTAAGCTGGGTTTAAGTGAATTGTTAAAAGAGCCCCCTTCTATGCAAATATAGCGTGTCGTTAACTTATATCAAACACTGTAAACAATATTTCCGGTATATTATTGATATATGGCCGAGTAGCGTGTTTTGGCAGCATGTTTTTTGAGGGTCGCCAGATTGAGAAAACTATTCAGAACTACCCATTTTACACCGTTACACGTGTTAAAACACACTACTAAATCATTTTTTTTTTCGTTTGTTTATTTTAGATGAATATTTGAAATTGCTCAATATTTATCTTTCTAATTTACTTTTTTCGTTGATAGTACATTCAGTTTACACTCTCTTGTTTGTAAATTACAATGTGTTTAATTTGCTTCTATACAATAAAGTTACAAATTCAAATGCTCATAATTAACAAATGACATTTTTAACAAGTTTATTCGTAATTTACAAGTTTGGTTTTAATCTCTTAATCTTTTTTTTTTCTTCATTCCTTCCCCAAGAATACATTATAAAAGTGTTAAACTGCCTCGGAGCCAAGTCATTTGTTTCTGTCATTCCTTATAAAGAGGATTAAGGATTATGGGCGTAATTAAAGTGAAATTTGTTGTAAGGGAAACATGAATTAAGCACATTTAATAACGTAACAATCCTTGTCGACTGCCTGAAACAGGGTCACATGTATAATTAATAAAACTTTTTTTACTACTATTATTGAAAACAGTGCATAAATTTAAATTAAAAATGTCATTATTAAATCCATTCACTGGGATTATGGCAATGTCGCGTATCTATCAAAGCTTTTTTTTTTGTTTTTTGGCTGCAAAGGAGAAAATATCATTGCTACTTATTAGATTTTTCTTTTTTACATTCTCATATAAAGAGAAAGTATTGTGATGGCGCGAAAATTCGATTTTGAGATTTAGTCCAAAAAAGTGGTTTTTAAAAAATGTCTGTTTGTGCAGACGCCTAGAGCCTAAACTACTGGGCCGATTTTGACGAAATTTGGCATACATGTTCAGAAAAAATCATACCCCGAGGCGAAATCGAAAAACGAATTTTAGCTCCAAATTTGGGGGCGCTACCCCCTAAAAACTCTAAAAAAAAATATTTCTCGAAAACGGTTCCGACGATTTTGATTAAAAAATTCTAAAATGTAGCCCATTTAAATACGAATCTAACTTGTGTTTTTAAATAACTTTAAAAACTTTCCGTGTGTCCCTCTTTTTTTTTAATATAGTCTTCTTTTGTGTGGGTCGTAGAGGGTAGTAACCCTCTACGACCCACACAAAAGAAGACGAATCTAACGATATACAAGTTTTCCCGGGGAAAATCTAGTTCCTGAGAAAGAAGCTTAAAACGCGGACGGAGAGAGCCCGGGTTCGATTCCCCTCCCAGGTGATGTTATTATTATGATAAATTTTGATGAAATGTAGAATAATAATTAAATATACTTAAAAAAAACACTTGGCTAAATAATTATGAACTCATATATGAGAAAGTTTGTCTGAGTTGTCTCGGACCTATTTTTTATATTTAACCTCTTATAAAAAATGTTCTTCCGAGCTTTCCGAAGGTAACAGAAATATTGTGATCTTCTGAAGAAATTTTCTTTTGTCTCCGGATTCCAATGTTCCTGATCAAAAATCCGTTTCTGACATCAGGGAAAATGTTTGGTCTTGTGTCCGTCTGTCCTTCGACATTTTTATAAATCACCATATCTTAACAACTATTCCTATTTTCATAAAATTTGGACGGCAGAGTATAATGGGTAAATTGTTATGAGTATTATTTCGACTTCAATAGGAATAGAAATTTCAACTATGTTTTATTAACACCCATAGCTTTAAAAGTATGTTGAAGACATTTAAATGGTTTCTTTGAAGTAGCCATAGATGCTTCCATATTAATTTAAACCGTCTCCGCGAATTTAATATTGGACCAATCAAGGATTAAGCAATCGGGGAATCGTAACAGATCCAAATATCATGTGACCATTCAGTTAGCAATAGAAAAAAAATTGGAAAATATTATGTGCCACACAAATTGGCAGCGTATTTTTTTTACGGATTATAACAACTGATAGTGTTAATAGTAATTATTATGTAGTGTTAGGTAATTATAATTAATAATACTTACTACTTTGACAACTGACTTTAACACCACTACTTTAAATGTAAAGCTCTTAGCAGACCTTTTCTAAAGAATATTTCTATAGAACTAATTCAATTAAAAAAAATCCCTTATACTAGGGATTTTTACTACTATCAAATTAAAGTTATAATATCATCATTATTATTATACTATCAAATTTTTACTCGCTATCAAATTAAAGAGGTCAGGTGAAATATCGAAAGGATTAAGGGTAGGTCTAGGCTAAAATTGATTTAGAAATTCTGTGCCTTCTTTTTACTTATTTGTGTTTATTTTTTAAGGGAGCACATTCACGTTTTATAAATTTGAATATTTTTTAATTAGTTTTTTATTACTTTATATATTTTTTTTCTTAAATTTCTTTATTTTCTCAATCATGACCCTATGAACCTTCTATGGATATGTTTTATTTTCTTTAAAGGTGATTTAAAGAAAAATGAAGTCAGCGTTTGTTAATTTCTCTAGTTCTACACAAAGTTAGGTTTACTCTGAATAGCAGAGAACTCTCTCTGGGGTTTATGTTGTGAAAGTTGATATACTGATTAAGGCTGAGTATTTTGAATGGAACCAGCCCTTGTTGTCGCACAGTGTATTGATGGCAATTATATGGCTTGTATTACCATGACAAAGCTTCGGTTCAACCAGCTATCCAGGGCGTTACATTTAGAAACAAAAGCTTCCTACAACGCATTTACCCGCTGCATTATCTCGCAAACCCTAGAGATATTGATGAATGGCGAATCGGAGAAAAGAATTCACAGAAAAAAAAACCTCATTTGGCTATAAAGATACAAAAGGTTTTACAGATCGGAACGGACGTGGAAGTGAGCCGGTGGATATAAATAGATAATGACAATACGATGTTAATCGTTGCCCAGTATTACGAATCACTTAGCCAAAATAGAATTACAACTCAGTCTAACAAAATATAGATATCTTAACTAATGCCATTTGATTATGCTAATTGTTAAACTGAATAATCAAAGTAATTATTGATAGTCATTTTTCGCATTTCTGTTAAACCTTGTCTCTTTAAAAATCGGCCTATGCAATTTTATCAAAAATGATCTATGTCGTTTTATATTCTACATTATATTTTTGTGCCTTATTAATATAATCCTTATTATTGTTTTTTTTTTTATATTTACTGCAATACCTCTCATAAATCTATCATCTAAAGTCTATTTTCTAAAGTAGTATTTTTTTTATTATGAATTTAAACATATCAGGAATGCCTTAACCGCTCAATTACTTTAAAAAAGGATATAGGAATGAAATTATTATGCTAAGAAAAGAAATATAAATTAAATTAAAATCAAAATAATATAAACGTTAAAAGTAAATGTTAAATTATTTTGGGTGTTCTTATTTTATTAGAAAATGTTGCATATCATTGATGTATAACTAAATTGCAACAATTCAACCCTTTATTTGATTTTGAAGACATAAAATAGTTTAAAAGAATTTTGTCGCCGAAAGAGAATTTATCTTGTGCTATATAAAATCACTCTCGACTGTGAGTTGTTTAGCCGAGATGAAGTAATTAGAAAGAGAAGGGTCTACAAGGGACTGTTGGTCTCTCAACATCTAACAAGGTCCACTTTCATCCAGCCTCAGTTTTCCTTCCAGTTGGGTCCTACACTTCCTTTGCCTCTGTAGCTTGGCCCTTTGACTCTTTCCATTAATATTTGTCTAAGGCAGGAGGTGCCCCTTTCTCCCTGGGAAAGCCATGAATAAATGAGACTTTTCTTTGAATAATAGACCTGCCAATAACTCTAATAGCCTCCGCTACTCTCCTCCTCCTCCTCTGCCTTTTTTTGATATGAAAATAAAATTTATCTAATGGAAAAAGGATTTAAAGTTTAAATTGAAAAAAATAACTTAGAAGAATACAAAATGGCTTGTCTTCTTCTATTCAGTCTATATTTTAAAAATAAAAAATTCTATTACTCTTCTAATTGCTCTTAATTAAGGCCAGGCCACACCTGTCCGCACCAAATGACGGCCATGTGTAGGCCTAGTGTTGGACAACACTCGGTGAAGAATAAACCTAAGGAAATGTTAGGCGTAGTCCCCACCTCTCCGTACCAACACCGCACTGCACCCGCAGTATCCGCACCGACACTTGGATTAGTTTTGTTTACTTTTTGACGGACACGGTGTGGGTCGTCCTTTTAAATACTTTATCTAAATCTTCTACTTTCTTTGTTATTATTATTCTATTTAAATGTTTGGAACTTTATTAATTGCATTACAACACTTTATATATTTATTTTACTTTTCTACTCAAAATGAAGTTCGAAAAATTAATTGAATTAATTAAAAGTTTTTTGTGGATGTCATACAATGCGGGCACGGTGCGGACAAGTGTGGCCCGGCCTTTACTTAGTTTAAGTAAACCTTAAAATATACTTTTTTTAAAATACGTTGTCGCATCAACATAAGAATAATAAACGAATTCATAATAAATAAAAAGAAACAGTATTTCCTTGGAAGATAATTAATATGTACTTGTTGATTTATCAAAGCACGTTAGACTCCGACATCGTATGACTCGCCCACAACATATTTTTTATAATGTTACTCTAGTTCTTCTAAATGGGCTCTGATGATGGCTTTATAAAAGCCGAAAGCTGCTTTGATAAATAAACAAGTATTACCTTCCGTGGAGAGACTATTTCTTTCTATTTATTAAGATGACCTTCCATTAACGCTCTTATTTCTCAAAAAACTAATTCATGTTCACCAATCGTAACCAAATGCTTTCATTTTGTTGAAATAAATGTAAATTTTTTTTTTTTTATAGAGGTTATAATGGAACATACTCTTAGTGAATATTAATCAAAATAGCAATTTGACCAATTAAAGTGCTCGAAAAAATTTTCTAGTTACACTTGACATTGTAGTTTTGAAAATGTGCTGGTAAAGTTTTATCTTAATATATGAATACACCAGGATTCAAAAGTGTTGCCAACATTTTGTTGAGACAAGAAAACAATCGGAATCGGTAACATTTTGCTTTGATAAAGTGCCACTCGATGTTGAGTATTGTTGCTTCTTGACGGGATACATGACATCAAAATCACCGTCAATTTTTTTCACGATACGCTCTAAATTTGCATTCTTCTAAAACACCTAATTCCTCTAATTCTAAAAAATAAATATAAATGTACTGAATGTAGTCTTTATATGTCTCATTTGCGTTCCTGAGTACTGTAAATGTTTTTTTTTTAGCCTTACGGTTTCTATGGCATAGCAGGAGTTTCTTTTCTTTTCTTTTTTTCTCTTCTTCTATACTTCTGATCTTTACAACCTTTGATGTCTTAAGGTTCATTTTCTCTATTTAAAATTCCATGTCCCTCTTATTCGATAATTCGATGTGTGTGACACTTTTTAATTTAACCTAAGTAATACGTTTAGTTTGAAAATGACGAATAATGACAGGGTCTTGATGTTACCAGTGATTCAATTGGGATTTATTTCGTTCTTCTGCAATGTGACTTTAATGAGCCTTGTCTTGAGTGATGTTTATTCATGTTTTATGATAATGCCATACTTTGGGAGGTTGATTCTGAGACCGAGATGTCTAATGTAACTCACTCTTCACACATGCACCTGACCCTCCGTCCGGTATACTGTATACACGAAGAATATAATTTATGTCTTGTCTAATAGCCTCAGTTCTCCGACTCTAGGAGCCACGTGGCTCTTTGCCCTTTGATTTCCAAACCCTAGTTCCGAAGCCTTCCTCGTCCGTCTTGTTCAGTAATAAAACACCGAAATAACTCTTCCAATACTTCAAACTGTCCCTTTCTAGAAGTGGCTAGAGTTTTCTTGTTCGGTACTTCTCATAAAGATGGTTTCCAGTATCTCGATTTCCAGTAGCTGCCGGCTACCGCTTTCTCATAATTCATTATGTTAATGGCGCCTTCTTTAATGTGTGGATGATATATGAACCTATTCTTTCAAGTCCTGACCTTGGGCAGTCAATATTAATAGTAGTCCTCGAGTATGGTACTTTTTCTCATGTTGACGTTCCCTCTACAACCAGCTTCTATTGAAACAATTTTGATGTATAGACAGTTACTGTTTGTTTCTGTGATTTATTGGAAAGTTATTTATTTATGACCGTGTACTTTATGTTTTCTTCGAAGCCCCCATTCTCATAAATATATTTGCATGCAGTTGCAAGTAAATTGTTTCTATTACTTAATACTGCATATAGCATAAAGATAGAGGAGGTGTGTGGTTGACGTTTTAGTAAAATATGTCGGAAGCATTGGCTTATAATTTTATCCGTACACTTTTTTCAAAGTCACATTTTAATAAATCTTTTAAGGATGCAATAATATTTTGCATACTTTAATCATTCTTAATGAGTTACTAATATACGCCTACATTTAAAAAACCTACTTCTGCTTGACCCATGTCTTTAACGTATTTAAATAATTATATTAATTTTACACCCTACAAATACACCTACTATTATAGTACTAATGCCTACCCAGAACCATAACCTGCATAGTGCATACCTATTTTGCTAAATTAGTACCTAAAAATAAAATAGAGATTAACAAACTATATTATGTCAGAGTTGTGCTGCACATTTAATTAAGACATTTTATTATTTTATCACATACTTTATATATCTTTGCTCTTGCTAACTTCAATTAGTCCAGGAGGGCGTGTATGTAGGAAAGTGAATTACTAGCATTACTCTAGAATTTTGGATATAAGTAAATCTTTTGGTGCCTTTTAAGGATGTGTGGTAGGTTAAGTTCGCCTGCGGGACATAGCTTGGCTATAGGCATTTAAAAAGAAAACTGGTAGTGGCCGGTTATGTCCCGCCCTTTTTGGTGGACAATGTGATTTTCATGATCCTGAAATGAATTAATGTTTTGTTGTCCTACAAAAATATGTACGGTCGGCAAAGTTCGTCTGTGGGACATAGCTTGCCCACTTCTGACACCAAATGTAACGGGAATTTGGTGAGTGGAATAAAGTGAACTGGTTATATGGTTGATAGATATTTATTTGGTATATGAGTGTATGTGTATGATTGTTTGTAAGATGTGTACACCTCCAGAGCTAAGATCGGACTCCCCGTGTGACTCTATATTATTTCTTCCTCGTTTCTTATATTATTAATATGAATGTATTTTTTTTTTTTTTTTTAGCTTGTTTGAGGATAGTGGAAAGGCTATTCTTGAGCATGCTGATATCACGTCTCACTCTCTCGTTTCTATTGGTTTTTTTTTTTTTTTTTTTTTTTTTAATGGTTGATAGATATTTATTTGGTGTATGAGTGTATGTGTATGATTGTTTGTAAGATGTGTAAACCTCCAGAGCTAAGATCGGACTCCCCGTGTGACTCTATGCTAGGGCTTAGTCTGATAGATTCTTGGTGGGGGAAAGCACCACTAGACAGAAATTCGAGCCTTTGCTAGCCTAAGGTTTACACTGCTTTCCTAGAATATTCTAGACTTGGCTTCCCCGTTACAGCCATAACCTGTTAAAACAGACCGGGGGAGAGCGGCCATGTCCCGCTTATTTTGGCAGACAATCAAATATTCATGATCCTGAGTACAAAATTAGTTAATAGACCAAAAATCAAGTTTATGTTAGTTTGTTATAAGATATCAGAAAGTAAGTAACTATATAACATTATATTATTTCACAATATGACAAGCTGTCAACAAAGACCAATATTATTTTACATATCTCCCCGCTCCACAAGACTTCGCTTCTCTTGTGGTTGATAACTTCTCCTCGTTGCCACCCTTTTCCCAATTCCAATTTTATCCATACTGCTTCCCCAGCTTCAAAACTGCGCTCCCGGCTTTTTTTTGTCATGGTATCCTTTCTGTTTCCAGCCCTGCCATTCCATTCTTTCCCTTGGGTTTGGCTTTAGTCTGTCCAATGGGGTTGGAAGCCTTCGCCCCATAAACATTTCTGCTGGACAACGCTCAGTAGTGGTCTGAGGGCTATTCCTATATGTCATATACACTTGTTGCAACCCTAGAACACAGTCTTTACCTTGTCTTCTACAAGCGGAATATCTCTGTTTAAGTGTCCGAATTGCTCTTTCTGCTAAACCATTTGTTTTCGGGTGGTACGGTGCACTTCTGATTAACTTTATGTTGTTGGTTTTGCAAAAAATACTGAACTCTTCAGACCTAATTTGAGGTCCATTATTCTACATTTGTCATTTGGTAGGTGCCCACTTTGATTTGGAGAATTTTTTTAATAACTAACCTATTATGTGAGAGTCTAACACCAATTTATAAAAATGGGCGAACATTTTCTGTGATGTATGAAACAGATTTTTATCTAGGAATATTAGAATGAAAGACATAAAACAGTTTGATGTTTGATCACAATGCTCCCATTATCTGTCATTGTCAGTACTAACCATGTTGTATCTTTAGACACTAGTGAAGATATGAGCTAAACTGTGTTCGTCACAATAAGCTTCGTGTCTCAATGGAGTCAATTTGAAGAGGATCTTCCCATATCTTCTGGCATAAAGATTTTAGGAATTTCAGATTTCTCTCAGGGATTCTTAGTAGATTATGGGATATTTTAACATTTTATATTGATTACTCTATACTCTATGGTGTGATTATCTAAATATATTTGTTTTTCTATGTACTTATGTATTATCATTAAATACACAACTAAGTATTAACACTATATGCACATTAACAAATTTATATTTTACATTTTAATTTATAAAATTAATGAATCGCTAAAATTATCCGCCTTGTACCATTTTTAAAACTTTTTTTTTTTTTTTTTTTTTTTTAATTTTTATTTTAAGTTACTTGCAAAAGATTGCTATTAGTAACATAGCTATTACAAAGATAAATTAGCGTGTTGTATCGTGAGAGGAGAGGCTACCCAGTGGCAGCACTCTTAACAGGTATTGTACAGTATTTTATTATTGTAATAAATCTCTTGGCCAACACCTCTTCAGCCGACGGGGATGGCGGTCAGGGATATGAATGGAAGCCATGGATTCAACTAAAGGATTAGGATGATGGTTTAGGTTTTCATGGAATTTTATGTAGCGGGAAGAAGCGAGATCTTGTACAAAAGGAACTTTGAGGTCGTTGTGGATTGTGAGATTGGAAACGTATGCGGGAGAGTTAGTGATTTTTCGAAGGATCTTTGACTGAAGGGATTGGATCCTATAAGAATTGGAGCGTTTGGTGCAACCCCACAGCTCAATTCCATAGGTCCAAATAGGTTTGAGTATTGAATTGTAGATAAGGAGTTTGTTAGAAAGGGATAGGTGGGATCTTTGGTCAAGGAGTCGCAGTAAGAGTTTGTACCGTCTATTAGTGTCCGTACGTTTAGTTTTGGTGTGCAGAGCCCAAGTCAATCTTCGGTCAAGATGGAGACCTAGGTATCTTACGGAAGAGGATTGAGGGATGACTCCTTGGTTGAGGATGACTGGAGGACAAGTTGAATGTCTGAGAGTAAAAGTGACATGAACACTTTTCTGCTCATTAATTTTTATTCTCCATTTCCTTAACCAATGTTCAAGGAGATTAAGGTGGTTTTGGATGTTGGTGGATGCTGTATTGGGATCAGAGGATATGGAGAATATACACTTATCATCAGCGAAGGTAGCTAATTGGGTAGTCGGAAGTTGAGGGATATCGGATGTATAAAAGGAGTATAATAAAGGAGCAAGAATGCTTCCTTGCGGTACACCCGCAAGAATAGGACATGTAGGCGAACGGGCGCCACCACAGCTTACATGGAAGTGTCTATCATGAAGGTAGGATTTAAGGACAAGGTAGTAGGTAAAGGGGAGGACGCCCTTTAGTTTCCACAGCAGACCCTGGTGCCAAATCCTATCAAAGGCCTGGGCCTCATCTAAGAAGACACCAGTGCAATACTGTTTTCGCTCAAGGGAGGATGAGATGGAGTCGACAATCCGGTGGCACTGTTGGATGGTGGAATGTTGGGATCGAAAGCCAAACTGGTGATTAGGCAGGATATTGAATGTATGGAATATTTTGGAGATTCGTTTTAGGAGTAGTTTTTCTAGGATTTTACCGAAGATAGGAAGTAGGCTAATAGGACGATAGGATGAGACAAGGTGTTGAGGTTTATTGGGTTTAGGGAACATCTTTATAGTACTGTACTTCCACAGGTAAGGAAAGTATGTGGTGCGGAGCACAGCATTGTAAATGTAGGTTAGAAATATAATGGATTTTTTAGGAAGTTGTTTAATTATGGTGGAGGTGATAAGGTCATAGCCGAGACTTTTATTACTTGACAAATGTTGAATTATATATTTAACGTCAGATGGGGTAAATAATTTAGGAGGAGGTGAGAGTTGTAAAGGGGTTTCAAGATCTTTAAGGATGGAATTTACATGTTCTGGTTCAACTATTTCAGGATGTGGTGTGAAAAGATCTGAAAGGTGAAGGGAAAAATGATAGGCTTTTTCTTCGTGGGATTTGGACCAGGAGTTATCGCTTAAAACCACGAGTAAATTATGCAATATTTATGAGCGTAATATTCTTAATTAATTAATGCAAATTTATATTTTCATTTTAGCACTTATGTCCGCTTAATGTATCTAGAATTTAATAAATGAACATGAATATCTCTCTTTTACATATGATTATAATAATTTGTTATGTAAGTCGGCGATTTTTTTTTTTTTTGGATCCGAGCTTACCAAAAGTAACGGAAGCTTTGTAATCGTTACGAAGAATGAAAATTTTTTAGGTCTCACATTTCAAAAATTCCAAGACAGAAATCCATTTGAGACATCAAGGAACATGTTTGCTTCCGTGTCTGTCTGTCTGTCGCTCAATTTATGCAAACCAACATATCTTAAAAACTACCCCTCGATTTTATTGAAATTTGGATGGTAGGTCATAATTAGCCCATGATTGGTCCCAAATAAGTTCCAACCTTCTACGCATATTTGTTTCTCTTCCACATGCGCACAAACATACATTTATTTAACCTATATCATCAAAAGCACTTATCTAATTTTTATGAAATTTTGATGGTTTGTCGATGATAGCCCGCAGACGGCCCTAGATTAATTTTAAGATTTTTAGATTTTGATTTTTTTTTTTTTGTCTACGTTCCTTAAATTTTGTTTAATCGATAGTTTAAATAATGTAAAAAATCAAAACAATTTTGAGTTTTAAAAAACGGGGGAAAATTAAACAAATTTGACAATAATAGGTTTTAACAATATAAAATCATTGCAACTAATTGGCAGAGTATTTTATCTTGTACATTTGCGAATATTGTTGGCTAATAAAATGTATGACGTAAACATAATTTTTTATGGGTGTTCAAATATATGAGAAATATAAAAAGTCGTTTTACTTTCGAGGTTAAATTTAGCTAACTAGTAAATATAACTCAAAGGGCAATTGATGAGCACGTTATCACAATATTATGATAGTTGTATTATTATGATGTTATTATTAGGCCAACTAAAGTGGTAAAAGTAAGGTGTTTTGGTTTTTGTACGCTAAGCTTTATTCAATACTAGCTTTCACCCCGCGCTCCGCGCGGGGCTCATGCTAGATATTAGTGGCTATGTTTCCTATAATCATGTAGGCCTAGCAATTAAATTAAATTCCTAAATAGTTTTGTTTCCAAAGCCTTCTAGGAATAAAATCAGGACTATATTACGCATAATTAATTCCATTATTAAGAATATTATACTCTCCAAATCATAGTTTGGATTCTATCTATATATTTTAAAAATAGCCAGTAGAAACTAAGTAATATAGTAATAACTAACAATGCTAATTTGACTGGGACTGCTTTAATTAGACTGGGAAGTCATTGAACAATCATCAAAAATCATGGTGCATTATTTAATTACCAGCCTCTTCATTCAATACGGCAGTTGCACCAGCAAATATTTAATTACTCTAGTTCTAGAAACAATTAATAAAATAATAAATACTCGATTTAAAGAGCATTAGTTTGAGGTTTATGCACTCCAATCAGAAATTAAATCGGTCAACAATTGCGGACGCCATAAGCGCCGAAAGTTAAATTTTGTTTAAAAAAATAAAATTTAGCTCTATTTAATTTAGAACCGATGAAATTACGACAAAAAGTAATAGGACCAAATTAGTAGATCTTCTAAAATTAGTTACCGCCGGCGCAATCAGCTTGTCGATACAACTTACCGTTTAGCCACAATAAGCCTCTAAAATAACTTTAAAGTGCGTCCGCCATCTTTAATTTTTAGGGGGGGGGGGGATATATTTTTTTAACTTTTCGGATTTTTTCAATGGGCTTAGGCCAATTTCCGACCAAACGCAAAAAACCGCAAGTCTCTAGGTGGTCTAGAAGTATATAATAATTGTAGTAAAGTAATAATATAATAGCGAGTCTGTGGGGTTTGTTTACGGCGGGTCAACCTATTTTTTTAGGTTATGTTTTATATACTTTTTTTTTATAAAATTGTTAATAATTTTGGTTCTACTCAATATTTTTAGATGAAACCAAGCCTACAAATTGCGCAACATGTTTGCGCTCACCCCTGAAAAAAAATTAATCGATTTCATTTAGCCAGTTTTGCGCCTATAAAGTCTGACTGGGGCGACAGACACACATACATACCCACATACATACACGAAAAAAGTTAAGGCCGGATTCGGTTTTTGGAATGTCTAAAATGAAAAAGTATCCAAAAAAAAAAATCAATTCTGACCAATGTACAGACAAAACTTAAATTTTATATATATGTATAGATTGAACATTTTTACAACCGTGTTATATTATGCTTCCGAATTCCCTAAGCATTTTATCGCTTCTTGATATTGAAGGTGATTTTTTTTTTTTTTAACTTGAAAGAGTTTTTTTTAACTTAACGTCAGATAGGCCTATGAAAAGTATTATGACACCCTTTTTTTATCTCTTGACTTATCTTAGCCATCTTAAATAACGGATGAGAGATCTTCAGTTTTTAGTAGAAGATTTCCGAAGAGTTATTAAAGCTCAGAAGAACTCTTGATGCGAATTGGACTTTAGGTATTATAATTTTTTTATTAAAGTATCTAGAAGAAAAATAAGCTAGGATTAAGAAATAAAAAAAAGCCGGGCTAAAATTAAGCTGACTATGAGGGATTTTTTCATAACCTTTCTAAGAGATGGAGGCCTTGGAAATTAAAGTAAGAAACTGGAAGTAGGAGGAGAAGATCGTTGAAGATTCTCCGGGTATGAAGAGAGAGGATTAAACTTAAAATGAGCTATTTTAGCACTCCTCCTTAACTCCTTATATTCCTAATGACAAAAATCTCTTAAATCTCACAACTTATTTCCTCAACTTTAAGCATCATTAAACTACTTAAAATTATTAACCTTGGCCGATTAGTTTAAAAAATATGCGCTCTACAGTTTTATATAATAATGTTTACATCGTGAAGAAATGCGAAATAATTAACTTCAAAGAGGAATAAAATATATTATGAATTAATAAAAAATATAAGAATAAGTTTTATTATTATTTTGGTGAAGCTTAAAATACTGACTAGTATAAATTATTTATAGTATAATAATGTTGCTTAGGCCTTGTGAGTTGATTGATCATTATTCTTCAGTATAATTATCAATTTAATTGGTTATTGTAGTGTCAATTAACTGATGCTGTTAGACCTTCAATATGTATTTACTACAAGAAAATAGGTTCGCGACAACTCAGATCAACTTTCTCATCTACTTGTTCATAATTGCTTAGCCCAGCTTTTTCCATTTATTAGTTTTCGTAGGTACATTTAATTATTATTGAACATTTTATGAAAATGTATCTTAATAATAACCTCTCCTCGGCAGGGAATCGAACCCGGCCTCTCTCCGTCCCCGTTTAAAGCCCTTTTCTCTGGAACTAGATTTTTTTTTTTCGGGAAATCGACTTCTATCGTTAGATTCGTATTTAAATAGACTACATTCTAGAATTTGTTTTTAAATCATAATCGTCGGAACCGTTTTCGAGAAATACATATTTTTTCCTCGGGATTTTTTTAGATTTTTTGAATATCTATGCCAAATTTTGTCAAAATCGGCCCAGTAGTTTAGGCTCCAGGTGTCTGTAAAGACTGACATTATTTAAAAACCACTTTTTTGGACTGAGGGCACCTCAAAACGTGTAAATCCATCAAAATCTAAAAATCGAATTTTCACGCCATCATAATACTTAAATAATAATAATTCTTTTTTACTTTTATTTAGTACATTTATATGTAATTGAAGTTCGGCATTAATATAACGAACATATAACAAAACAACATTGATGAGAATAAACAATGCGTAAGATCTGTTTTAAAAAATGTCACAATTTGTACAGTGATAGCGAATTGATGTTTTTTCTTACACAGCGTTAAAATCATTACTAAGTTTAATTTCTAGAAGAGGCGTTTGGAAAAAAGGCTTCATCAAATTTATGGAACTAAGTGCCAGCGGATAAAAATGGAAAATGTCATTGAAAATATTTAGAAAAAAGAAAAAATTTAACCACCAGTCTATTAATAAAAACATCGTTTTCAGGACTATTATTTAATTTTTTTAAAAATATGTTGGAACATTCATTTTTTAAATTAATCAATATAGATATGGCCAAACACTTTCATTCACAACATTTTTTTTTTTAAATAATTATATATTACAATGTATTAACGATCTCATTCTGATATATTATTACACAAAAATGTATAATTTAAATGTTGTTTTTGTTCTTTGCGACACTTTCAATTATGAATTTGCGAGGCTTCTGGTTTATTCTTCGTTAGTCCAACACTGCCTGTCATTTCTCGTTCCATATTGAACTAAATTAATGCCGATCATACAATTATGTAAATTTTCAAGTTCTAGCCTGGGATACGACCTCTAATCGGCGAGTGAGCCAAAGCAAAACCAACGTTAACAGTTTAACGTTTAATGGATGCGATATAGTTGTTTAGATAATGCTCAAAGCTTTAGTTAAATCGAACTATTATCGAGTTTAAACTTGAAGGAAACCCAACTGATTTCCACTAAACTTTGTCTATTCTCTTAGCCTTCAGGTACAATTTATTCCTATCATAGCCTAATTCAGTTTAATAAGAACCTACCTCTAACTAATACCTCACGTCATTTTACTTACAGAAACTAGATACATTTTTACATTATTTATCTGTTTTAAAATGTGTTTCTTGATTCCCTAGTGCATTTAGTTGTATTTTAAATAATAAAATTAAAATAGAGTCTGAATTACAATGTTTCGCTCTATCTATTTATACTTGCTGATTAATATTGTGTTAAAAAAAGATGTTCAATGTTGCTCTAGATCCTTAAAAATCGGTCCGGGACAACGCAGACGCTTTCTCATAATATACGAGTTCATAATTACTTAGCCCAGTGTTTTCCATTTATTAGTTTTCGAGGTTTCATAGGTACATTTAATTATTATTGAACATTTTATCAAAATGTATCATAAAAATAACTTCTCCTCGGCGGGGAATCGAACCCGGCCTCTCTCCGTCCGCGACATCATAATACTTACTCTTTATTGAGAAAGTAAATATGAAGCAGATTCCCTTAGCGCTCTTACTACTGAGATACATTGAATGAATTATTTTAAATTGTCCAATTAGAAATATAGGAGTATTTATTTACGAAATTATGTCTTCCATATTCAGAGGGTTGAATATTTCAAGTTTGAATACTAGGAAATATAATTTTGCTAGAAAGTACATAAGTGAGACTTATATGGTTGGTATTCACCCTCTACTACCATTTAGAACAGGTTAGAAAATTTTGAAGAGATGCCAATGAGAAAGATTTTGGCAACATGCACAGTTTAATCCTAGGACTCCACACTATTTTACCATTTAAAAAAGAACAGACTTAACAGGTTGGGGAGCAAATGAGATGTCAATATTTTCGCACTTAGTCGGTTGTTCCAACTAAACAAACCTTTTTTTTCTTCCAGATAACTCCTTACAAGTTATGAATTCAGGGCCAATGAATTTTAGTAAAAAAGTGATTTTTTAAACCTGAAAATCAAGGACCCTTATATTTTCCTGCGTGTGTCTGTCTGTACGTCCGTCGTCGCCTCCTCTCACGGCTACACCATTCGTCCGATCACTTTGAAATTTAGCATATATGTGTATGTGTATAGTACCTATCCACACATTTTAAAAATATAGCGACTTAAAAAAATATATTTTTCAAAAAAATTAGGGTAACTTTTTTTTTTTTTTTTTTTGGAAACCGTGTGGGGTACCATATGAAAGAGTACTTTCAGCTGATTACAAAAATATATACATAATTTTTGGTTATAAGCCTTGATAGGGCGAGCGTATATGCGAGTTTAAAGTTGGTGTGGAAAGTGTCCCCCCCCCCCTTCTATCTCGCTTATGAAAATTTCTATGTCATCCTAAACTTTCCTCCACATTCTTCGACCAAAAGTAAAGATACCACTTTTTACAAAATACTTTTTTTTTTTTATAATTATGCTCTTTTCGATGTATTTATATGTCTGGTCCGGTTCAGTGGCAAAAAATACTTTATCAGAAGTTTGTTTATGTGCTTTGTAAATATCAGACCCATAGGATAGTTCAAAGTAGGCTTTATAGCATTTTAAAAAGCACCATCAACAAGTACTACTTAAACAATACTGTGTTGCCTATACGGACGGACCCTCGCTGTGTGCTGACTAGCACCCACTTGACCTGTTATTCTATATCAAAGAATGATATAGTATTGGCATATGACACAACTATATTCAATCAATTTATCAATTATATATCACAACTTATGCAATTGGAGTTCCGTGTTACTAAGTTAATTTAATATAATCCTTTATAATAAATCATGATGATATCATTCAACGAAATCAAATTTTACATGATTTGTAATAAATCCTAAACATATTACAATATAATTTAATTAAGTTTGATAATATTTAATTAATTTGTACGTCTATCGATTCAAGAATTTATTAAAAATGTAAAGAATAAAAAAAAATTAGCTTTTGTTACATTTAAATATAAATTATCATCTGTATAGTATAATCATTCATTTTAAAAGGTATGCACTTCTAAAATAAATGTTAAATTATTAAATTTTAAATTAATATAATGTTTGATATTTGTCTTTTTTACTTTCTCATATAAAGAGAAAGTACTGTGATGGGTCGAAAATTCGATTTTGAGATTTTGATGGATTTACACGTTTTGAGGTCCCCTGAGTCCAAAAAAGTGGTTTTTAAAAAATGTCTTGTCTGTCGTCTGTCGTCTGTGCAGACGCCTGGAGCCTAAACTACTGGGCCGATTTTGATGAAATTTGGCATACATGTTCAGAAAAATCATACCCCGAGGCGAAATCGAGAAATTTATTTTAGCTTTAAATTTAGGGGCGCTACCCCCCAAAAACTCTAATAAAAACGTGAAAAAAAATTATTTCTCGAAAACGATTCCGACGATTTTGATTAAAAAATTCTAAAATGTAGTCAATTTAAATTCGAATCCAACGATATAAGCCGTTTTCCCGGGAAAAATCTAGTTCCTGAGAAAAAAGCTTAAAACGTGGACCGAGAGAGCCCGGGTTCGATTCCCCGCCCGGGAGAAGTTATTTAAATGATAAATTTTAATGAAATGCTCAATAATAATTAAATGTATATACGAAAACTAATAAATGGAAACACTGGGCTAAGTAATTATAAACTCGTATATGAGAAAGTTTGTCTGAGTTGTCTCGGAGCGATTTTTTTGTTCTGTCAAGTTTGTTCCCTTAAGGAATTATCACCGGTTTATTTTTAAGTTTGTTTCGTTTTTCTATGTCATCTTATTTATTTTATACTATTTATTTATTTCTATGGATACTCCTTTATCTGTTAGTTATTGAAGT
>OX578278.1:54008918-54214062 GCA_951217055.1 Gerris lacustris
TAACCCCTTCAAATCTGACGGGGAGGGGGGGGGGGGGGGGGGCTCAAGCCCGATAGCCCCCCCCCCGTTCCTACGCCACTGATGTGGGGCCAACAATGGGCTAATTATGACCTACCACCCAAATTTCATTTAAATCGGACGTTTAGTTTTTAATGTTGGTTCGCAAAAATTGAGCGACAGACCGACAGACAGACACGGAACCAAAAATGTTCCCTGATGTCTGAAACAGATTTTTTTTTTTATTCATGAAGAAATCAAGTAAGATCAAACCAAATTTAACACCAACTCGGGAGTAAGACAGGGAGATATTATGAGCCCTCTACTTTTCTCAATAGTTATGGATATGGCACTTAAAACCTGCACAGGTTTTAAAAAGTATAAGTTAGGAAATTGGTGCCTCCAGTTAGTAGCAATTAACATTTTAACGTATGCAGATGATCTGTTGATATTGGCTGAAAATGTCGAGAAACTGTAGCACAACTTAAATTTCCTGATAACAGCTTTGGAAGGTATTGGCTTGAAAATCAGCCTAAGCAAAACCAAGACTATGGTAGTTGCGAGGGAACAAGTAGACCATAGAATTCTGGCAAAAGGACAGGTGATAGAGAAAACACACCAGTTTAAATACTTAGGAGTCTCCATTTCCGATAAAGGCAAAATGACAAGTGAACTGAATGCTAGAATACATACTGCCGGGAAGTTGATGCATGCTATTGGGCCAAAGTTTTTAAGGAAACGAGAAGTGAGTGAAGCTACAAAGCTTACAGTGTACAGTACAGATCTATTTATACTCCAATACTCACTTATAGTAGTGAATCATGGAGTATGACTAACAAGATCGAAAGCAGGATCCAAGCAGCGGAAATGAGATACCTACGTGCTATAATGGGGAAGACCAGAAGAGACCGAGTGAGGAACACAACCATCAGAAATACTTTAAAAGTGGAACCACTGTCCGAAAGAATAACTAGAGGTCAGCTGAGGGGGTTTGGACATGTCCGAAGACTTGGGGACCAGAGGTACCCCAAGATGGCTCTCGAAGCTAGAATGGAAGGAAGAAGACCTCGAGGAAGAAGGAGGAAAACTTGGTCTGATAACATCAAGGCAGCCCTGACAAAACGCAATTGTACTTGGGGCCGAGCTGTCCAGCTGGCTCAAGACCGGGAAGCCTGGAGGAGCTTTTGTCAACCCTCTACACCTATCGGTAGATGAGGACTTGGACTAATTAGAAGTAAGTAAGTAAGTTTAGTACACTTCGCTGAAGGTAAAAAAGAAACGTGTTTATTGTTGCTATTGTTGACTTACAGGTGAGTAGTAAATGATTAAAGCATATTATAAAAAGCAAGATTGGTTTAGTAGGTATACTCATTTACATTTGTCAAGGCGGATGAGGTGTAAAATCTTTTACAACTCAATTCCTTCCTTGTTCCATAGGTGCGTAATACAAAGGACCACCCCCCGGTCGGGGGATAATAATTAAAAGAAATAGAGAAACTAAGAAAACGAAAAGGGGAGTTATTCACTGAATAAATTAAATAAAGACACAATAATTAATCAAGGAATATAATTGAAATTAATAGATTGACTTTAAAATATCCAAAATATGTATGTATGCATAAAATAAAGGTTAGTAGGATTATTAAGTGGCATAAATTAAACAATAAATAATAATTAAATAAAACCAGGTTGTGGTGGCGAGATGTGGCCAGAAGGTAGAAATTATGATGGGCAGGCTGGAAGAGATGGGAGAGGATCAGATGCGTCCTTCCGCTCAGCAGTAATCCAAAGGTCGAGTGGTCAGGAGAGTGACCAAAAGACTGGGTACTAGAGAAACAATCGTGAAAGTACAGTAGCGACTTTCTAGGTAAACCTGCAAGGTGGACGATGTTAACACCTTGAGGTCTGAAGGGACACTGAAGGAATAAGGAGAGTTTAGACGAGTAGCAGCTATAACATTAATTGATAGAATTCAAGTTGAATCTCTAATCCGAAATAAATCTAATTGAATTATAGTTGAAGACTCTTCTAAGTAGAACGAGGTGCAAGAGTCATTTCCCAGGATCAGACAGATGGCTTCTTAATTAGGTTAACTAAATAAGGCCCTTGAATCGTAGAATCTAAAAATCTGTAGAATAAGTTAATTAAACATAATTAAATTATAAAAGAAAATTAAGCTTGGCCTAAATATCACGTCAACAATAAGAACAATAAACACGTTTCTTTTTTACTTTCAGCGAAGTTTACTATCCGCCTTATGAATGGATTATAATAGTAATATTGATCGAAACTTTAGTAAATGAGGAAGTTTTTCCTGAAGTCCGACAAGTTTAAGCTCGGTTCTTTACTTTTTATTAAGTTATGGAACTACAAAAAATTATTTTTTAAAATTTTTTTGTTAAAAATAAAATTTGTATAATTTTTTTGTCATGTAATTTGAAAGCATGAAAATTAATATTACACTTTTCTTGTAAGCAATGTTGTTAGGTTTACAGCAAAACCAAATATTTTGTTTCAGATTTAATACTTTTGGACCAACAAGTGTTTTTATGAGCAAAGGTAAGCAATATTAAAAAAATCATAAAATTTGACTTTGTGGGAAAATGGTTGAGAATTGACCCATGGTTTATATATGTATTTTTTGTAGCCAAATCGATCGATTTCCGCCATCGGAGTCATCGTCACTATTGTCAATGTCTTCAAAGTCATCATTTAAATTTCTTACATCTATCTCTGAGTCAAATTCATGCTCGCTTCGCCATAATTACTTCTTCTCCTTCATTACTACTATATCAATAATGGTCAATCATTGTGATATTTTGTTTCTTCGTCTGAAAGTTCTTTTAACATTTTCATGCAATCTTGAGGGTCTAATAGTCTATTATGTTTGCATTGAATTGTAGTGCTTGTAGGCGGTTGATATATTAAAATATATTCTTCGCTCTCACTCATTTTCATTTAAACTCTTTGATAAAACGGCCGTATAAAAAGAAGGTAACACAATTGATCGCGCGGCGTACTGGATATGGCTGATAGGAGTCAATTCGTTAAAAAGCTTAAAATAAACTGAATGACAACGAATAAAAGATAAGGCGGTATATTTCTGTAAAACAAACTCTAATAGAAGATTAGGTGGAACCTCGACTTAGTTTAACCCAGATTTAGTCGTTCCTAACTGTGAAAAGTTGGTTTGGCGTACTCAGTACGCCGCGCTACCATCGAAGGGTTTTAAGTACAATATTTAATAATTGGACAAAGGAAAAGGGAGTCATACCTCTTCCTAAATAGAGAAGAGGCTTAGGCTCACATAAAAACAAGTGAAAGCTATAGATGTGGGAGGAGTAAGAAACAAGCAAAATATCCTCCAAAGAATTTAATATATGTTTTCAGAAAAAAGATTTCAATAGCTGGAATGAGTAAGACAAGATTATATGGTAACGGTGTCTTAAGCAAGCCAGTGATCTGAGAGCAGGTGTTAGGGAACCTGTTTTCAAGCTACTCATTTATTTCAATAGAGATCATGTCTTGATTATTGAATTCGGCAGAACACGTAACATATCCAACCACGAGCAGTTTTTTAGGGAAATACTATTCTCAGGTATTTCCTGAAATTCCAATAGCTTTGTATAGAGTATTTAATGATTAGATTAGAGATATTCTGATGGCCAAACCCAGGAAAGAATTGAAATAAAAATCCTAAATTATAGCTTCCTGACTGTAAAGATTGTTTTTTTATGTTTTTCTTTTTTTGACATTCGTACAATGATTAGATTAACTAATACAATTTTAAATCTAAAGACAATCAAGCCTCTAAAGGAGAAATGCTATAAATATAAATAATAAATAATCGCAAAACAGTTTGCCGCGAAAGGTATGCGGATTTTAATTGTAATCCTTATACATCTTCTAAATTAGTAACATTCTAAAATAAAAATAACAATTTTATTTTGATTTGTGAATATAGTCTTGTTTACTTGCTTACTAGAATATACACTCTAATCTCTAATAATAAATCCCTTGCTTGGATAGTATATATTAATTTTCAAAAGTAGGTAAGTAGGAAGTAGAAGGAATTGTAAGATTGTGAGAATGCTTACCCTTTTCTAAACATCACGTAAATAATTAACATCTTAATAAACTTAAGTAATTAAGTAATCCATTGATCAATGTCAATGGGGGTACATCGACGACTGAGATATTCTGATGATTAAATTGTGAGTCAGAACAATGCAGAAAAACTGCGAAACGCCTTGTTACCGATGTCTACAAATTGCGTGATCTTCGACATTGTCAACGACCGGTTGCGTTTATAGAATGTTTATAAGAATTAAGATTGGTTGATTGCAGGGTACCTTGTACCGATATTCAATGTCGCCACAAGGCAAAACCTGACCATAAAAGGCGATAGGTTATAGCCTTTACACTGCCGATTCGATCCAGAGGCCAGTACGTCGGCATTCAACCAGTACTTCACACGAAGCCCTATCCTTTCACTCCTTGTTCTTATCGACAAGCGGAATCTTTTCGAGCTTCGTGTCAACTTACTACACCATATCGTAGAATACTCGAAGCCAGACTGTGCTGGTAGTACGTATAAGTAACACTTCTGAAACAAACTCACAGTCAAAGCGCGAAGTGAACTGTGAAAACCGATCTTTGATCACCAAATTGGTACAACCAACACATATAATCTAAATGATCTTGTTACTTAGATCCCCAAACACGATTGTAACTGTAACAATTGGAAAATAACCTGGGCCGCAGCGTAAAAATATGAAAGATACCTTTAAGCTAAACCTTTAACTGTACGGACTTGACAGACAATTCACACCTTACTTTAATCAAATCATACCTTATTTTAATCAAATCCCACCTTACCTCGAATTCTAGTGGCAAATAACACAATAAAACACAGAACAACGACTTACAAAAAAAAATCCATAAAAATGTGTACGTCTTTAATAATAATACAAATTGCCTGCCAATTGGCTATACGTCGACGCCGCTTATTGTGATCACTTTGGGTGTAGAGTGATAACATAAACCGACTGATAATAATAAGTAAAAGGTACCAAAGGCAACAGGAGGAAGTAAAACTCAAAACAAAACAAAATTAAATAAATAAGACTGTGTTTATTACTTACACAGAGTCATGTGATGACGCAGTACAAATTTAAATAAATGTCCATAAATTTACATAAAATCTAATTTAATTTTTTTTATTTCTAATTTTTTTCTTTTTAGGAAAAATACGAATTAAATCTTTAGGGATAAAACTAATACATTAAAATAAGTATGTAAATAAATGTACATGATCACGACGTTTTAAAGTGCTTATTCTTCGTTTAAAATTTAACTTAAAACATATCATCTTCGAGCTAATGTAAATATGTTGATGAAAGAATACGAAATCATTGAAATACTATAGCATAGCACAGGGGTGCCCAACCTACGGCCCGCGGGCCGGGTCCGGCCCGCGAGCCGATTTTTTGTGGCCCGCCGAAAAAGAAGAATTTACAAGCATTTAGAGAATCTAAAATATTTTAATTTCCTAATGCCAAACAGCCCAACTTTGTAAAATGAAAGACTAACTTTTTTGTAATTCATACTGTTATTGTTGTATTTTTATACTTGTGTGGTTAATTACAATCATATTAATATATTTGTGTTTTATTTTCTGCAAAGTAAAACTAGGCTAGTAACAGAAAAAAAACTTTATTAATATGGTGTTTTAGCTAAAAACCAAAACAGAAAATTGACCTTCTGGGAAGCATAAAAACGTGTTTTATGAGGTTAAAATTCTACATTTTTCTGGGGTGAGACCCCCCCCCCCCCCCCCGGTACACCACCAGCCCCTGGCCCGTCTTCCCTTTGAATGTTGACAATATGGCCCTTGATTAAAAAAGGTTGGGCACCCCTGATAGCACACAGAGTTCTGAGATCTGACTGCGGTCCTGCTTAGTAATGGTGGGGAGGTGAGGTGAGGTTTACTTTCTGGGAATAAAGGATGTTCACAGGAAAACCCAGTGCCACAGCCAGTGGTGCATCCAGGGGGGCACAGGGGGCACGTCCCCCCCCCCCCCCCAGATCCAATAGATTAAAAAAAAAAAAAAATACCGCTTAATTTTTTGGTAAATATGCACTTGAACACCCACCTATTTATAATTGTCCGATTGACATCGGGTTTTTTTTTAAACTGTTCCTTTTTACAATTTAACAACTTTTAACCTTGTACCGTGTCGATAAAATCAATAGTTTTTTTTTAAATATATATAAAATATCCACTCACGTACATACGTGAAATGTTGGGAATGTAGGGATTTTTAAGGGTGGGGGATTCACTAAGGACATCTTAAAACCTCAAAACTGCGGGTATAAACACGTAAAATAAAATAATAGTTACATAAAATTATAAAATAATATAAATAATTCAATGAATATTGTATTATTGTGATGGCGCGATGTTATAACTCATAATGTAAACAAAAAAATTCTTCGGATTTTTCTTTATAAAGAAGAATAAATTGCGTTTTTTTAAATCCAGCAGACAAGAACACTCGCATACATACGCTATTCCGAGACTTGGTACAATTGATATGATTAATCGATTATTACTTGTATATCGATATTTACATATCAATAAAGATAACACTTTTGTATACTGAAGTGTGATGTCCCTTAGTCCCAATGTACAGTAGACTAAATATGCCTTTGTCTTAATAGTCATTAAGACAAAGGAATATAAAGAGGAGAGTTTATTACCCTTAATCATCATCTAACAATCTTTTAGGACTAAGGGATATTCTGTTCTATGTGTTTTGGGACTAATGAACAATGAACATCACACTTTTGTATACAAAAGTGTGATGTTCCTTAGTCCCAATGTACATTAGACTGAATATCCCTTTGTCTATTATAGTAATTAGGACAAAGGAATATGAAGAGAGTTTGTTATCCTTAGGCCGCTCCCTGTCTTGTCGGTACGATATCGGTGCGGTATCGGTAAGCTAGTATGCCGATGCGGTAAGATTCTATACCGAGCGCCTATATCTTACCGATACTGTACAGATTCTTTACCGCGCGGTAAGAAATCGGTATACCGAGAGCCGGTAAGAACAAGTGTTTTAACGATGTATTTATTCCATTATAAAACATTTATTTACGAAGAAGTTTTTCATTTTTTTTATAATTGGCATCCAATTCCAAGGTTTTTAGCTATCCTGAGTGAACCCCCCACCCTTAAAAACCCCTACTTTCCCAACATATCCTGTATGTACGTGAGTGGATATTTTATATATATTTTTTTAAAAAACTATTGATTTTATCGACACGGTACAAGGTTAAAAGTTGTTAAATTGTAAAAAGGAACAGTTTAAGAAAAACCCGAAGTCAATGGGACAATTATAAATAAGTGGGTGGAACAAGTGCAAATTTACCATTTTTTTTTTTTTTAATACATATTTTTGTACATTCACCTCATATTCATTTCACCACAGAAATGCATAATTAAAGCACTGTTTTGAGAGGTCATAATCCCCCCCCCCCCGCCATAAATCACAACCAATAATTAACTGCAGACGGGGCCCATGATTTACAGTAAGATATTGTACTGCAGTAAGCGTCAGCATGACATTTTCTAACGAATACGTTCTAAAACAGTTATTAGGGCGCGGAGATTTGTTTTTGTTTATTAGTTGTACATTTTTTTGGAGGGGGGGGGGGCAGCTGCTTTGTTGAATAAGTAGTCCCCCCCCCCAATCTAAACTGACTTAGAATGTGCCTCCCCCAGACCTAGCCGCTGATGGATACGCCACTGGCCACAGTTCTAGTCGTTTGATAACAATAAACGAAATATTTATAATAATAAAAGGATATATTGATAATAATAAACGGAAAACGTTTAATGCATTGGTATTGGGTGGCCCCGTAACAGGCTATTTTAACCACAATAACGGATTAAGCGGCGTTTACTCTAGTTGAAACTTCCGACTACAATTATAGTTGGTAAGTAAAACATTTATGAACGATTATTATCTTCAGGCAATTGTTAATCTTTTGAACGCAATCCAGAATTCAGCATCATTTAACTAAAGAGGTTTCAAACATTTTAAAGGGAAATTATATTTTATTGACCACGATCTTATCGAGTTACATATCTTACATCAATCTTAAATCAACACATCTTACCTAGCAAAAAAAGTCCAGTCATCCACCATGACTTAATGAGCGAATTGTCAAAGAAATCTGCGTATTATTGGCTTATGATAATATAGGAAATTTTTGTTTAGAATTAGGATGGGGAAAAAAAATTTGGTACACAGGGGTACGTGGTAAAGTCAAAATAGTATAGACCCTTCAAGATGCATGTCGTTGGAAAGCTCTTTAAGAGTACAGTAATTGTTTTTATGTACACTTTTGGCATATTTTCATATAAGAGGGGGGGGGGGGGGGGGTAAAATGGAAAAAACATGTTTTTATGCTATTTTTGACCCTAAATGGTCAAAATTTGACCCCTAAATGGACTCCATTGACTAATATAAATTCTGGCCAACAAACTCATCATTTTTTTTTTGACATTATTGACATTTTAAAATTTGTTTGAAATTTTTAAGTGCATCCTAAAGGGAGATATCCTCTGGATTGACACATATTATATAATATACATACATAGATAAAAAAAAGGGTAAATTTTAGGAATCGATTCAAAATGGTCTAAAACGGATTTCCATGGAGAAAATTTTCAAAAATGCGCATTACAAAGATTTTGAAGCCATTGCAATAGCTTAATTTTCTTCGAAAATTCGCTAAAAACAACACCAGCACAGTCAACTACCAGAGGAAAGAATTAATTAATTAATATTTCTAATAGAAAAGCATTATTTCGACAAGAGGGGGTCTAATATAAGAGAGATTAAAGGCTATTTATTCAGCTACCAATGCAGCCCTCAAAGATCGCTCGTGTTTTGTGGCTTTAAATTAAAAGAAGCCAAATAAATGATCGAAAACCTAAATATTATATTAGAAATTGCAAAATCTCTGAACTTGAATAATAATATAATGCTCATATTATGTTTATATAGTGATCTAGAGGCACGGCAGTGCCCCTGCCAAATCGAGCACAGCCGTGCTATTCTTAACTGGAATCAACTCAATGCTCACTTTGTATTTTTAAAAGGATAATAGAGAGGGGTCCTATTATCCCATTAAAAATACTTAGATATGTAAAGTAATTTTAAATTAGAATTCGAATTCATTACTGAGAGAGATTCTTTTTACGAGTCAATAATACATTGAAAATGTTTCTATTATTTGACAACGAATGGCAGAAACAATAAAGTAATATTTATAAAAATAAACTAATTATTTGTGCGGATGGCACAGGACTCCCCCACCCGGAATTGGATATTTTTTCTTGTCCGGAAAGCTGGTTTTTATCGATCCAGGCAGATTCTTTCAGATTTTCCATTACTTAGAATTTCGATAATTTCTTCATATTTTTTCTGTACCAGGAACGATCCTTCATGTGGATGAGTTAGTGTAGGCTTTAAACCTCCTCGTCTTACGAACACGTGTGTGCATGTTTTCATTTCAGTAGGGATAAAGGAATTCCTTGTTATAGAATTAATTTGGGGTCTTATTTTGCCAAAAGTAAGTTTTAATCTCAGTACGAATGGCGTTTCTGAGAATTCTTCCTTACTCTCACTCTTGAGCATTTCTCCAGGGATTGCTATAGCTTCGTCATATAGCAGCTCTGCTGGACTGTATTGACTATCCTGTCGGGTAGAAGCTCGTAGCCCTAGGAGTACATTTGGAGGATTTCTGCCCATCGTTCCGTTTTCTGGCAACGGATAGCTTCTTTTAGACAACGGTGCCAACGTTTAACCTTACCATTAGCTTGTGGTGAGTATGCAGAAGTGAGGTAATGTTGTATACCGAGTAACGAGTTCAATTTTTTGAATAAGCTTGATTTGAACCGTCGGCCTCGGTCAGATGTTATTACGGCTGGCACTCCATATCTGGCTACCCACGTCTCATAAAAGGTGATTGCTACCGTTTCTGCCGAGATATCTTTGACTGGGATAGCTTCCAGCCAAGACATTGCTCGATCTATGATAGTTAAACAATATTGATACCCGTGGTTTGGTGGAAGTGGTCCCACTGTGTCTATGTACATGATTCAGTCTTGCTGATGGTGGGAATGACTGTGGTGGTGGCTTAGTATATCGAGTGATTTTAGCTTTCTGGTACGGTGACACACCGTACCATACCATACATCCGTACATTCTTTTGCCCAATCTCTGCAGTCTTTTGAAATTGAGGGCCAAACAAATCGTTGAATCATACTTTTAGTAGTTCTACGAACGCTCGGGTGGGATAGCTCATGAATTTTTCGAATAATTGATGACGAAATGCTTGCGGAATGAATGGTTATTTCTTTCGTCACAGTAAAGTTGATAATTGTGACTGGCGTGAGATGTAGTGTAAGAGTCATTTTAGGGTCCTGTAAGATTCTTTTAAGCTCTTCATCTTCTCTTGTGCCCGTGCAACTTCAGCAAAGTCTAATTTTTCTCCGTATGCTGAGATGGCTTCTAATCTTGAGGGATGATCAGCCACTACGTTTTCTTGCCCCGAGATGTGCTGGATGTCTCACATGAACTCAGAGATGAAGTTGTCGGAGATGAATAAGCTGTCGGCAAACGCGACAGCTGCGATGCAGTGTCGTGCTTCTTTGAGAATGCAGAAGTTAGTGGCCGATGATCTGTCAAAATCGTTAGCTTGCGTCCTTCAATTAGGTGAGCAAAGTTCTAGATTGAATGGTAGATGGCTAATAACTCGCGGTCGTACGTGCTGTATCTAGCTTGTGTGGGGTTTAATTTTTGTGAGGAAAAAGCCGATTGGTCTACATTCTTGACCGATATGTTGTTCTATTGCTCCTCCGACTCCAGAGTTGATGATGCGTCGACTTTAAGTATAAACATTTTTCAGACGATGATGACGTACTGCCTCTGAGAGCTTGTCTTTGCAGCGTTGAAATGCTTTCTTGGTCTCGTCAGTCCATGGTACTTTAACATTTGCCTTTCTGACTGTAAGATTTAATATAACACACCCGTTAAGCACTCATGTATTTACATTAACTGACATTACACCAGTTGACATCTTGATATGGCATCTTCTCCCTCCTAAGTTAGCTCGTACTATCCTCCTGCAGTACTCCTTGTCTCCGGCGAAGTTGATCAGCATATTTTCTTTTCTCTGTGCCACCTACTACTACAATAAAAGATAGTTCTCCAGTTTTCTCTTTATTTCTCCAGCATTCCACTCATGACCATCTTCCTTCATTACCCATACTTCATCTCCCTCCTCAAATGTCCTTGTTTTCTTCTTCTCATCCACATAATATTTCTGCTTCCAAACTTTGTCTTGGATTGTAATGTTTGTGTTGGCTGTAATGCCTGGATGACCATTATGGAGGGCATCTAATGTCCGCCTTCTCAGAATTTTTGGTACAACAATTTTCCCCAGCCACAGCAAAATTCCGTCTTCTACGTCCAGTTCCTCTTTTTTCCGCTCAAATTCAGCTAGTTCCTCATTCATTCTTTTCCTCCCATCTTTTTTAGGCACCATATGTAGTGGACTACTCCAAGGGGATTTAGACGGACGACAGATACCTGCTTCCATCATAGTTCGGAATACTTCCTTTGCTATCTTTTGTTGTGGAGGTGTTAATCTTTTTGGTTTAGAAAATACTGGTGGACCTGTAGTTAATATATGGTGTTGTTTTGTGCTTAGCATCTCCTGTGAATGGTGGTTGACAAGTTATATCTCAATATTGTGAAAGTAATTCAGTATATTTACTTTTTGGACAACGGTGGTTACTTTTATGTCATCAGTTGATTTATGAATACGAGTGATAACGGATAGTTGAGTATCCCCGTCAATGAGTCTACGACTTTTTAAATCAACGAGGAAATTGAATTTACGGAGAAAATCAGCCCCGATAATTGGTATTTCAACTGTGGTTAGTATAAAAGGGACCAGTTGAACGAACGTCGTAAACCTAGGTCCAACTTCAACCATTTTTCACCGTAGGTATTCATGGTAGACCCATTAGCTGCATACAAATTGGGAGGACTTCTTTTGTGGCACTGATGACCTGGAAAAACGGATACATCAGCTCTAGTATCGATGAGGAAACTCAGGTTTGTATTTGTATCGCGTACAAATAGGCGGCTGCCTAATAATTGGCACTTGTTTACTTGGGTACATACCTCCAATTCACCTCATTTTTGAGGTTTAAATCCATCCGGGTTGACTTATATTGGTCAACTCGTATTTGGAAACGGGAACGAGAGTTTGAACGTCGAGACGGACTAGATATATTTAGAGCTTCGATTACTTTGGTGAGTTGAGCTATACATTGTTCAGATCAGTGGAATTATCAGTATTTGAATCAGAATTATTGATCTGATTGATAGTTGGTGTGGTACTAACTAGTTTGTCGGCCAACTTAGCTAGTTTATCTAAGTTGCGTTCAGCTGCGGTGAGAATAGCTTGGAAATTAGTAGATAGTCGTTGCATCCAAAGAGATTTGAGAACGCACTCTGTGACTTTGTTTGCTGCTAAGCTACGCATGTGCCATAGTAGTGCTGATGGTTTTTGATCCCCTAGCTCGACTTCGTTTAGCAGTTTTTTTAAGTGTCTCTCTTCACTTTCGGAAAATACCGCTAACAATCTATTTTTTAAAGCTAAATATTTATCGACTAAATGAGGTTATCTAAAATGTCACTCACCTGTACCAAGATTTCAGCATCTACTGCTCCAACAACTGAATAGTATTTCATTGCGTCTTGAGTTATTCCCGCTATGGTAAAGTGAGCTTCTAACTGGTGAAACCAAATTGTGGGATTGTCCTTCCAGAATGGTGGTAATTTTACCGATACTTATTTTCGTTATGTTATTTCCGTTGCAGCTGGCTGGTTGGGAATAACGTCTGGATTCATATTTAGTGGTCAGATCACCGCTGTTTTTTAAGTCAAATCTAACGTCGGGGTGAGAGAGATCCTTTTTACGAGTCAATAACACATTGAAAATGTTTTCTTCATTTTTTTAACGCATGACAGAAACAATAAACAGGGTGTCCAGCCTTATTAAAATGTAAAATTCAAGCATATTTAAAGGTTTTCAAGGCTCAATTTTATAAAATTCAAGGCTGGGTTTATTAACATTAGTTATTAAAATAGTGATTTATTCACAATTTCTTGGAATTATAGAAAAAAATGTGAGAAAAATAGTATGTTCAGCAAAATAGTATAAATTACTTTTATATAATAGAAGAGATTTTATTTATTGGACTTAGATAGAGAATATTATAGAAGGCTGAAAGGTTTATTTGGAATGAAAGTCCTTCGACTATATATTTTTATTTCATCAAAGCTTTCACTACGGGAACCTGAGCTTCTTCAGTGATCACTAAGCTCTGATGAAATAAAAATAAATATCAATCGAAGGACTTTCATTCCAAATAAACCATCCTGCCTACTATAATATTAATAGTATTAATTCAACCTAATTACAGCAGTAGTACCCCAGAGAAGTGAAATAAAATATACAGTAGCGCATCGATTATCCAAACTAATAACTAATGTAGTTTAAGGGTGGTTCGGATAATAAAAAATTCAAAATGTATTGATACATCTAGACAACCTAGAGTCTTTAAAATTCCCGATTTTTTAAAAATTCAAGCATTTTTTAAGTTTTTCTGTTATTTTTTCAAAATTCAAGCATATTTCAAGGATTTTTCAAGCATCCTAAAAATTCAAGCATAATTCCAGAAGTTCAAGGAATTCAAGGCTGCTGGACACCCTGATAAAATAATATTTACAAAAATAAACTATATAATTATTTGTGTGGATGGCACAATTACAAACTGAACCAAAAATAAAAATTTCACTTCTCTACCCATGATAGTTATTTTGACACTGGACTGACCGACTCATCATAATTCTAAGGCACTTCTAGCAATCCTAGAAACTTTTATCGAAACACAAACAACAATACTAAAACAAACAAAACAAACAAAATCCAATCTAACAACAATACCAAAACAAACAAAATCTTATCCAACAACAATACCAAAACAACAAAATCCTTGAACTTATATTGTAGGTAGAGTTTAATGTACAAAATAAGGAAAAATAAAAAAATCTAATTCTTTGCCCCTCTCAAGGCTAATAAAAAAAAACACGTAGTCAATATATTTAAACAATTATATTTTTGTTGCTAGCGCTACCTATTAGAGAAAATAGTGATCTAGATGCACAGCCGTACCAACTCAAGGGACTTTGGACCCCTCTCTATTACTCTCTAAAAAGTACTTAGATTTATAAAATAATTTTAAATCAGAATTCAAAACACACATTTTCCGTTTGTCCGCACATGTACATCAGATAATTGTTTAGTTAAATTTGAACAACCACCGTGTTGCGTGAACTTTAGTCTAATAGATATTCTAATTTTTGGTCTTTTGTCTGTTGGTCGTGAAATGTGTTTGCGAAATACCATATCTTAACAACTACAAATTTCAATATGTATAATAAAAATAAATGTGACCCCACTTGGAATAAAAAAAGGTCTAATAGTGGGATCACATTTTTTATAGTCATAAGACCATTTTTTCAATTACGGGAACCGAGAAAGCTATGAGGCACATTAATTGGTAGACTATTTTAATATTACAATGAATTCTGAGAGTAGAACTGAATATTTCGTCGTTAAGCGTAAGTAATTGATGTAGGTATTGAAAAGCAAGCCAATAAATAATAAATTTAACTCCTCCGCAGGCCGCAATTCTGATTTTTAAGGTCCGTAGGCAAAACCAAGGACCCTTATATTTTCCTGCGTGTGGTGCCTGTCCGTTCGTCTGTCGCCTGCTCTCATGGTGACACCTTTCGTGTCCGATCACTTTGAAATTTGCCATATATGTGTATAGTACCTACCCACACATTTTAAAAATATAGCGACTTAAAAAAAAAATGTTTTTTTAAAAAAATAAGGGTAAAAAAACTTAAGGGTTAAATAATACCAGCCCATAAAAACCAAGTTTTTATTATAAATCCTCTATATTTTTGCATTTGATTGTGAGGAGAAGTATTGGTAATAATTCATTTTAATTTAAAATAATTATTTAAAAATTAAATAATTTGTAAAATTTAACTGATTAATTAATTTGTTAGAATGTTTTTGTATTGGTAGAGAGTTGATATGCCAAGTTTCTGCTCGATTGGATGACGGGGGGAGGGTTAACTCGTCCTCCTAAGATTTTATATACCTACCAAATAATTAATTATTAATTAATTAACCTCTAATTATTACTTAATTTTTTTTTAAATTTAATTAATCCATTATTTTTTTAAGAAAAAATAATTAATTAATTTTAAAAATTAATTAATTAAATTTAATTAATTAATTAATTAATTAGTTAAAATGTTTTTGTATTGGTAAAGAGTATATGTGCCAAGTTTCAGCTCGATTGGATGACTGGAAGAGGGTTAACTCGTCCTCCTAAGATTTTATATATCTACCAAATAATTAATTAACTTTTTTTATTACTTCATTTTTTAAATTTAATTAATCCATTATTCTTTTTTAAGAAATAATTAATAAATTTTAAAATTAATTAAATTTAAAATTAATTAATTAATTAATTTGTTAGAATGTTTTTGTCTTGGTAGAGAGTCTATGTGTCAAGTTTCAGCTCGATTGGATGACTGGAAGAGGGTTAACTAGCCCTCCAAAGATTTGACGACAGGCACCCAGGCATCCAGGCACCTAGCCACAAAAGTGAAGTTAATATAATGGATTTAAAAATAATTGTTTTTTCTGGAGACCGTGAAAAAGTATATAATTTTTTAGTTATAACTTTCATAGGGCGAGCGTAGGCGAGTTTTAAGTTGATGTGAAAAGTGTCCCCCCCTTCTATCTCGCTTATGTAAAGTGCGAAAATTCTGAAAAACATTCCTGAACATTCTTCGACCAAAAGTAAAGATACCCAGGTAGTAGGTAGTTTTTGGAAATTTCGAAAAAAAAAATTGTTTTTATTGACAAAATACGTTTTCTTTTATAATTATGCTCTTTTGGATGTATATATATGTTTATAGTCCGGTTCACTGGCAAAAAATACTTTATCAGAAGTTTGTTTTGAGAATATCAGATACATAGCATTGTTCAAAGTAGGCTTGTAGCATTTTAAAAAGCTACATCAATAGGTACTTCTTAAACAATACTGTGCTGCTTACGGATCCTCGCTGTATGCTGACTACCAGACACTTGACCTGGTTATGGTTATTATTTTTTTGATTGGGATCAAAACTATATTTTTGTACATTAATTGTAAGAAAGTCTAACAAAGCAATGATAATACTTAAACTAAAGAAGTGATAATAAACAGCCACAAAAGGCCAGTTCTGCAGAAAATGTTGCTAAAAACTGGCATTTGTAACAACTCCATCCTAGTCTACAAGGCCAGACATCGGTATCGGTATGAGAAGTGAGACCGATGCAATTTTAATTACGGTAAGATTTAAATAGGCGATTCCATAGGCTAATATGTGTATATATATCGGCGGACGTGGGGAGTTGAATATAGTATGTAGATGTCAGCACGCATATAACCAATGTGTTATACCTTAGCTCTCAGATAGAGGAAAGGGAGAGAGGTCCGTATCCTAGGGGCCCTAAGGTTCTACAGATCTTACCCCTGGGCCTAACCAAAGCCCTTATCTAACAAGGCCCAGGCTCCCAGCTCTCTAACCCGCTAACTGTAAAGAGATAACAATTTCCCCTCCTGTACTCCACCACTACGGACGAACGACTGTAAAAAATGAGCTCCTGCCGCCTCCTCCCCCGTGCCCCTCGCTTATTTACTTATCTTTCTCTGTGTTTTTAAAAAGGAAGAAAGAAGTTTGGCTCCGTACGATAAAGAAATGGAAAGGAATGAGAAACTGGGCCATAAAAATGATAAAAAGGAGGAGGGGGTGGGAGACGAATCCTCGGCAAGTAGTGGGGGTATAGTAAAAAAAGTGGGAAAAAAATCTACCAAAAAGTTTGTTAGACAAATGGTGTGGAATGTGGTAGATTTCTCTGTCGGCTTAGATACGCTCCTTTTTTACTTTTTTTAAACAATGGCTATTATCATTTTTAGAGGGGAGGGGGTGAGGAGAGAGAGAGGGGATAAGAAATTAAAAATACATCGAGTCGGCATTACATTGCTCCTGGGCCCAGGTAGATAAGGACCAGGCCACCCCCACCCTACCGGCTAGAATCTTTTCTCTCTCTCCCGGGGATACTCGCAGCCTTCATTTATCTGATTGGACTGAGAATATATAAATTTTTATGTTTTCAATCCTTGAAATAACTCCATTTAAAAACTTTTCTTTTTTTATATATAAAAGCTTCTTTTGCCTTTCTATGCTCGGTCGGAGTCGGTTATCTCCGGAGCCGAAGGAATCCCTCGGCCTCGATGAATCTCCCTGATATCTTCAGAAGAGCTTATAAGGACAAAAAGCCTTTACTCTTATCTTCAATATACCGTCCGGTATAAATCCCCCCTTCTTTTTTCCGTTTTAAAAACTAATGCCCAATTACATCGAGTTTTCTCTCTTCTCGCCGAGTTATCTTTATATTTCTATATAATTTGATTAGCCGTGAATCCGTGGCGCACTCTTTGCAATGCAACGGTTCTTAAAATCCTAGCAATTAAGAAGATTTCCTTCTTTTCTTTAACATTCTTACAGATACAGCTTTCAGTGAGTTAGTATACGCTGTGATTCTTCCAGATTTGGCTTTCCAGTTCTCTGATTAACGGTAATAATTTGTCATTAATATATATTTATATCTTTAAATAGATTAATTATTACAGTTATACTTCCAACTTAAATTGGTTCTCTGTCCCTGGCTAGTGAAACGAGTCAACTTCAAGAATTAAGAGACATATTATTTATCCATATTCCAGATGAATTTATATTTAAGTAAATATTAAATAGCCACTATCCATATGATAAAAATAGCCAATGTCCTTAGCAGTGAATATCAAACTTCTTCATTTATTCAAACCTGTAAAGTACACAAACTAATTTATCTGGACTTTAGTAGATAACTATAAGGCTACATTTGTTTCTAGTTTATCATTTATATACTATTTATAAATAGAAATGATTTGTTTTTGAGATTTCAGTGGATTGCAAATTTTCATCACTTGGGTCTAAAAAAGCAATTTTTTAAAATATCTGACTGTGGTCTCTAAACCCTTAATTATTGAACTGATTGCGTTGATTCTGGTACACATTTTCATAAAAATAATATACCTTATTATAATTAATATAGGAAGTTCAGAGGAATCTCTTAAAATGTAATTTGCTGCAAAATGCATTCCACTTATTATAAAATTACATTATCAGGACCAAGGCGGTTGCTTTTTGATGAGAAATGTAAGAAATCTAGACATAAGTGCAGAAAATATTATTTTAAAATAGCTGCTCGAAAGACATACACCATGGATTCTCTTCTGCAATACTCAAACCAGTCTCAACATCTTCCAGTAACCTCTTTCGTATTCTTTACGGCCTGTATATAAATAGGTTAAAAACATTTTGAAGCAAAAATCTTGATGAAGACTTTTCCTCTATACATTATACGGTGTTCTTATATGGTGGCATTAAAAATATGAATTAGGCTGCACGAATTAAAGAATAGGAAGTTTGTTGGCTTAACAAATGTGGTAAAAAAAGCTTTGCAAATGATTATAGTACAGGACCTTAGGAATATTAATTTAATATTATCAATATGATAGGGATAAAATTAATAATAATATTTCTATGTGGAATAACAAAAATCTAGTAGAGTTTTGAGAACAATGAGGCCGAGATGTGGAAAAAAGATAAGGGGCGGAAGACAGATAAATCTGGAAAATTATCATGGGAAGTCGCTCCGCTTCTGGGTCGAGCGCTTTTTATGAATAGATTTTTATCGAAAACGTCAAAATCGTTATATTTAAAATATATATATGTACATACATATAAATATAAAATAGTTATATCAAAGACAAAAAAATATATATATATAGAGACAATTGAATGAAATCTATCAAGATAGATATCTATCAAAGTCTACAATATAATGAATATGTATCATCCACAAAGTTCCACGAAACAAAATGATATGATAAACAGGAAATGCATAATATTGAAAATTCTATTTTGTATCTTCTTTAGCTTAACTGTAGGAGAAATATAATTTGAAATAAGTTAAATAAATTAATCTACAAATTGTTTTAGGTCATTATTATTTAAAAACATAAAGCAAGTAAGTCGGAGAGAAGAAGTAGTCAGCAGCGGTTTTAAGTGAATGAACAAATATAACAATATTCTAGGTCAGCTAAAAAAGTTTAAGGCTTCTTGAATTGAGGACTCACGAGGAAAAATGTCTCAAACATCGAATTCAAACACCGAAACAATAAATACCATTTAAAATTCCATTTGTAAGCTTAAGAGGAATAAAAAAAAAGGAAGAAGAAGATAAGAGGACATTATTTCTGGGAAGCCTCTAAAAAAGGAACTAAAGATTCGAATCTCCATGCTTAGCTGGTGTTCTCATGGGAATCAAACGTGTAGAGGGGCAACTGGGCGGCGATAGCGGAGCAAAAGTTTACAGGGTCCCGAGCCAAATCGGCTTCGAGTAGCTGAGATAAGGAACGCGCGCGAAGCACTGCGCTCTAGACAGTGGCCTGATTTAAATCTTAAAACTTGAGAACGCTCTTGGGATTTGCGACTTAATGGCCCAGCCATGCCAAATATCCTAACGAGGAGGAAAGGATATTGGGAAATGAATACACTTGGGTTGGTCCTGGCTGTAGGTAACTAATGTTCCACATACTCCCTACTTATAGCCACCTTAAATCTAATGAAATTAACTAACCTGATGAATATCAACCAACAAGATAAAAACTATGAAATATATTATTTAACAGAAAGGAATGAGAAATAATTGTTATATTTTTTTTTCTAAATAGCACCTCACAATTATAAAGATGTTTACATAGGAGCGGCTGGCACCTGCGCTGATATAACAGAGACCATAAAACAAGGGTGCTAGGCTAGAGTACTTCCAACAAAACCAACTCAATGGCCTTCTATTACCCTTATTAATAGTTCCACTGAATCTCATAGGTCAATGAGGAAAAGAGAAATCGTTTAAGTTGAATTCGTGTTTAAATACTTGAACAAAAAATAAAGGAGTAATAAATCTCTGGCTTTAACTATCTAAGTGATTTTTTAGTGCCGTATTATCTAAAATAGGATAGTTTATAAGATTATAAGGTAAAGCCAAGTTAATGGGACAAGTTTTCAGTTTCAAGGCCCCCACTGTTCGTCAGGGAATCGGAGACTGTGAGAAAAAACAGACTCCGCGTCGTTCTCTTATTTATAAAAACAGATTATATGTAGATAAAGAACCGAAAAAAACTCAGTGGAAGGGAGGGGTTCAAAAACGTGATCGTCAAGATGAGATAATGAAAACCCATTAACAGATAAGGAAATTTTTTGGCTTCGAAAACGTTAGTCTTGTCTTTTGAAAGAGAGAGAGAGAGAGAGAGAGAGAGAGAGAGAGAGAGAGAGAGAGAGAGAGAGAGAGAGAGAGAGAGAGAGAGAGAGAAGAGAGAGAGAGAGAGAGAGTGAGAGGGGGGAGAGGGGGAAGGGGGTGTAGGGAATGCTCTAATCTTGGAAGAAGGATATCTGGCGGATAGGATCTCTTAGAGTTAACGCTCAGGTGGAAGTAGAGGCCAACACGGTGCCGGAGTTTAGGGAGAAATCTACGGAAAATCCCTTATCGGAAAGGTCTCTCTCATTGTGCAAATGCTCTCCCCCAGGTTCTGAAGATTAAAACTCGAACAAACAGGGCCGGAGTTGGAAGCAAGGGGGGACCTTATTCCTTCCACGTCTCCTTCCATCTATATGTATAATACTATAGATTGAGATCAGGATCGTGCAAGCGTTACCCTCCCTAATCATACTACCTGATCTTTTCAAATGTGACTCGACAACAATGACCCCTAGACTCCCCATACAAACATACATTGTAATGTAACACAGACCAAGTCTAACAATACACAAAAACTTATCTATGTCATAAATCGAGAAAAAGTTATGGAAAAAAATAACACAACTATCATAAAATTAATTAAAGCTAGGATCCAATAGCAATGGTGGGAAAAAGCGTGAATTAAGGTGATTTTTCTTTTAACTACATTCAGATTAGGATTTTCGAAAGGCACTAGACTAAAAGGCCTTTTTTACATAATGTACCAAGTCTCCAATGTAGCACATATTTTGCCAGAAGACGTAACAATGGAAGGTGTTGCTTATTGTTTCATTATAAATGTATTTAAATTTGGGAGTTATAATTTTTTCTCTAAGTTATACATGGCAATCTAATATAATAACTTTTATATCAATAATTTAATCTGGGGGCACGGCAGTGCCCCGGCCAAATCGAGAACAGCCGTACCATCCTTTACTGGAACCAACTCAAGGCATTTTGGACCCCCTCTATTATCTTATTAAAGAAACTTAGATATGTAAAATTAATTTTAAATTTGAGTTCATTACAAACTGAACCAGAAATAAAAATTTCACATCTCTACCCATATTAGTTCATTAGATATATATGAGCCTAAAGTTTTGTTATTTTATCACTGATCTATTGACCCGTCATAATTCTAAGGTACTTCTAATAATCCTATAGAAACTTTATATGTTGTATATTGGTAGAGTTTAATGTACAAATAAAGAAAAAAAATTAAATCCACAAACATCTGGTTCTTTGTTCTACTCAATGCTAATAGAAAAAACGCCTATTCAAAATATTTAAAAAAAAAAAAAAATTCTTTAAAATTTTTCTAGAAGAGATTTTTTAAACTAAAGTATTATTTTACTCTCATTAATATAATTTTATATTGGAATAAGAGGTGATTGATCTTTATTGAGTATTAAGCACGAAGATTGTAAACATACACTTTTCACTCATCCGCACACCCGCACACGTACACCAGACCAGGCCCGTCAAGAGGAGGCGGCAGGTAAGGCTGGTGCCGGGAGGCCCGAACCTCCCCTAAAGAGCCCGGCCGGCTCAATCCCCCGAATCCAATTACGCAAATATTTATTAATGAGATATTAAATAATAATATTCTTAATAACATTAATAATAATTAAATATAATATTAGTTCATAATAAAGTTGTAATCCAGGTGTGGTAATAAGGTTTGCGAGAGAATTTTCTGAGAATCGAAAAATTACTTAGCTGTATCCCAATGGGTCACAAGAAAAATCCACAGAGATCCCAGAAAATCGCTTCAAAGTTGAAGTTTTTTGTTTTAATTGACAATGTAATTGGAAACTTGAGTGATCAATACCAAGTAGTCAACAAAATCAATGATTTGTTCAATTATATTTGGACATATCCAAGGTTGAAAAAATATGAAATACACGTCATGGTTGAAAAATGGTCTCAACTATATCACAAAGATGTTGATATAGAAGAACTTCTTTTGGACATGAATCACATGAAATGTGAAATGTATCCAACCTGCGAATTTCAAAGAAGACTTAGAACCTCTGGAACTTCTTAATACCCTTACTGATCAGAGAATTGCTAATCTCGTTCCTAACTAAGCATAGCATTATGTATTTTCTGAACTTTACTAGTGTAGTATATTGACATTTGTAATAATTGATTTATTTAGTTTTGCTGACATAATTTTGTCAGTTGTTAATAAACTTGATTTCCAACTAATATAATCCGTATACATGTACATTACAATTGGCGCAGTCGGTAACTAGAACATACGAATAATGGACACGGTTGCGGTTACAAGTGTTCGGGTATAATACTTATAAAAAGAAAAATGCCTCCCAAGAAAACAATTATTAGGAAAGGAAAAGCAAAACGTCAAAACTCTCCTCCTGTCTCGGAAGAGAGTTCGGAAGATGGTACTCTTTTAGTTTGGTACCCCCCAATAGGGGGGTACCAAACTAAAATAGGCGCCATGTGGCAACACTTTAGTTTGGTACCCCCCGTTTCTTTTTATTTAAATACATGATGAAATGGTATTTTATATAATTTAAAAATTAACAATCTTAATAGGGGAATGTTCAAAAGCAGTGGGGCTTTTGTGTGGGGTAGAGAAAGGGGAAAAAAGAGAAAAAAAATAGGGGGTACCAAACTAAAAGAGGCACCCCTATCCTATACGCCTCTTTTAGCTTGATACCCCCCTAAGAAATAGGAATAATCTAGTTGGGGGGTAGCAAACTAAAAGAGGCGTATAGGGTCGCCTCTTTTAGTTTGGTACCCCCCCCCTAAGAAAAATGAATAATCTAGTAGGTCTATTTAATTAAATTAATTTAGGGCAGGAATTAAAATGGAAAAGTGAGAAACACCTCTCTAATGTCATAGACAAAGGGAGTATTATGTATAATGTATAATTTCTTGGGGATTTTTTTTTTTTTTTAATTGAATGACCTGTTATATGTCAAAATACACATTGTCAATTAAATTTTATTTCTTTGACAGAAAAATTTTTAAATTTGTCCAAAGTGAAATTATAATAAGTTGAGTTTTAGAGGAATAGAGAGGTCTAAATTTCCGAAGTGTAATTCTGTTTAATGGACAATTAGATGAAAGGGAGTTTTTCCAATGGATGCAGGTTAAGGTACTTAAAATTTGAATGGTAATTTTTGTGAAAATTTGTTTGAGGTATTTTATTTCTTAAAATTTGAACATATTAAAATGAATGAAAATAACCTAGTATCGCTCACTCATATCTTCCGGTAAATATATCGTAACTGCCCAACTTTGACTAAATAACTATTAAGAAAAAGGAATGTTTAGTCTAATGTACATTGGGACAAAGGAATATCACACTTTTGTATATATGAGTGTGATATTCCTTTGTCTCAATGTACATTAGACTAAATATCCCATTATCGTTGTAGTTATTTAGACAAAGTGGGTGAGTCTTTTCTTTCCCATTTCGTGGAAAGAAAAGATGATCAGAAACAATGTTTTGTAAAAGTATGTAAAATCCACTCATTATATATCATTAATTATTCACCAATTTCATTGGAAATTTAAGATGACCTGGGTGTTTAAATTTGTTGGGCATAGTACTAACTGTCCAACAAGGCAAGTCAGTACTATTTTCCACTCATTTACACCCAGGTCTTCTCAAATTTGCAAAGAAGTACCAAACTAAAAGAGTGCCCGGAAGATTCGTCGAAAGCTGATTCTGAGAATGCTGTTCAAAGAATAAGTGGACCAGCAGTTCAAAAAGTCTTGATGGAATCCCGAGCGGGTACAAGCTCTGAGATTGTGGCTGAAAACTTTGGGCTTTCTTTTGAAGATAAAATACGTCATTTTCGTTTTCCTTCGTTTGACCCATCATTAGAAGATTGGGAGTACTATGTCTTACGCTTAGAAAACGAGATGGCTATGCAAGGGTTTTTGAATAATACAGGTCCCAAGATGATCAAAAGTCAGATTCTGCTATCAAAAGTCGGTGCTCATGGTTTCAAAATTTTAGTGGATCATTTTAGGCCAACTCCCTTAAATACCATTTCTTATGAAAAGTTAATTAAAATTTTAAACCAATATTATTGTAGAAATACGTGTGTTTTGGCTGAGAGAATACAATTTGCAGCATGCAAAAGGAAAGATAGAGACACGATAACAACATTTTTAGCAACGCTACGAACTCAATCAAGTAAGTGTGAATTTGGTAACTCATTGGAGGAGCGCCTTAGAGACCAACTGGTTATAGGAATAAACGAAACAAATTGGCAACGGGAAGTCCTAAGACTACATCCTACAAACAGTTCGTCTTTGAAAGAAGTCCAAAATACGCTCATGGCTTTAGAACAGGCATATTCACAACATCGAAGAATCCATGACATTACCATCCAAAATAATGATGCACATTACTCAAGTACTAATAGAGTAGCTGAGCAGAGTAATTCTAAACGTGAGAAACACCTTCATGAACTTAGAAAAGGTGAACACTGTTTAAATTGTAGCTGGAAGGTCCATCATGACAAACAGAAGTGTCCAGCTCTTGGACAATCATGCCTGGCTTTCCAGTCTAAAAATCACTTTGCGAGAGCGTGCGTAAAGTCTAAAAGAGCTATAATATTAAAACAGGATTATGATAAACAACCGAAACAAGGAAACAAACAAATGCGAAAAATTGAATTAAAAAGAGAAACCGGTACGGATTCGGATTCAGATGCTAAAAATATAAATGCAGTAAAGAAAGGCTCTAAAGGAATGCTGGATGTCCTCCTGAATGGTCGTAAGGTTGAAATGCTCTATGACCCTGGCGCTTGTCAGTCAGTAATAAGCAAAACCTTGTGGAAAGAAATTGGTTCTCCACCACTAACTCCAACTAGAAATCTTACAGCCTACACGGATGTTGATATAGAAACCATGGGAAAAACTATAGTAACAGTGACAGCATTCGGCAAGAAAAAACAGTTACCTTTATACGTGGTAAAAGAGTCCGAGATTCCTCTTTTTGGTTTCAAGTGGACGCTAGACTTTAAATTACCATTACCACCAGGGATAAAGGTTTGCAATATCGATAAAAAGAAAACATCGAATCAGACAACGAAGAACATACTCCACAAAGATCTGGACGAAGTTAAGGTTATAATGCAAGAGTTTTAAGGATTTATTCCAAGAAGAGCTGGGAACGGTTAAGGGTTACAAGGCCAAAATTCACATGCGGCCAGACGCAGTGCCAAAAGTTTTCAAGCCACGCCCAGTTCCTTTTGCGTTAAAGTCTCAACTCGAAGCAGAATTGAAAAGATTGGTGAGCATAAGTGTACTTGAGCCTGTGGACGCGAGCAAAACACCAATAGAGTGGGCGTCTCCAATTGTGGTAGCACCTAAACCGAACAACAAAATTCGTGTTTGTGCAGATTTCAAGGTAACAATCAACAAACACATAATTATAGATAGACACCCATTACCTCGTTTCGAGGACATCTTAGCAAAACTAACAGGAGGACAAGAATTTACAACAATCGACCTAAGAGATGCCTACCTTCAAGTTGAAGTAGATGAAAGTTGTAAAAAGTATTTCACTTTAGCTACCCACCTGGGTAACTTTTCATTTAAAAGGTTACCGTTCGGGGTGTCCTCAGCCCCAGGTATTTTCCAAGGCCTTATGGACACTATTTTGACTGGTATGACTAACGTAGCTTGTTATTTGGATGATATAATAATTACTGGGAAGTCAAAAAAAGAGCACAGGGAAAATATAAAAGAAGTTTTGAAAAGATTGAAGACTTGGGGCATGAAAATAAAATTAGAAAAATGTAAGTGGTTTGAGAAGCAAATTAATTACCTTGGGCACCGTCTAGACAAAAATGGTATTCACCCTACAGATGAACATTTAGAAGCCATCAAGAAAATGCCTGTCCCCAGAAATCAGAAAGAACTAAGGTCATTCTTGAACAGCGTCAATTACTATAGTAGATTTGTACCAAACCTACAAACTGTGTGTGCTCCACTACATAGGCTATTAAAAAAGTACTCCCGTTGGGAATGGTCAAAAGAAGACGAGATGTGTGTTAACAAGTTAAAAGAGCTGATAACTTCGTCAAGCACATTAGTACATTTTGACCCTGAAAAAATTACCATTGTAGCTGCTGATGCGAGTGAAGTAGGAGTGGGTGCTGTGTTATTCCAGAGGATGCAGGATGGTTCAGAAAAGCCGGTAGCATTCGAGAACTTTACAACCTGCAGAAAAACGCTACTCTTCAATTGACAGGGAAGCTTTGGCTATTATGTTCGCTATCAACAAATTCCATCAGTACATATATGGACGTAAATTCATTTTGAGGACGGATCATAAACCTTTGATGTTTTTACTTGGGGAAAACAAAGAAATTCCAAAAAAGGCGGCAAATCGACTGACAAGATGGGCAATACTGCTTTCAGCTTACACATATGAGATCCAGTATTTACCGGGAAAGACAAACACACCAGCTGATGCCCTGTCAAGATTACCTAGCGATTCCCAATATGTGGAACAGGGAAGTGAAGATGAAGTATTGGATAAACATCTATTCCAGTTACGTTTAAACGACCTACCAGTGACCAAAAGGAAGCTGCAGATGGCAACCTTAAAAGATAAAACTCTGTCGAAAATCATCAGGTATTTAGATCAAGGCTGGCCTAGGAAAGAGGAATCAGAAGAATTGATTACGCAGCAATACTATACCAAGAAAGAAGAACTTTCTCTGGAAGAAAACATCCTTCTGTGGCAGGGGAGAATAGTTGTACCCAGTGAGCTACGAGGCGCAGTCTTAACTATGTTACATGCTGGACATCCAGGAGTAATAGCAATGAAGTCAATAGCAAAATTTCAGGTGTGATGGCCCAAAATGTCTCAGGACATAGAAGCATATTAAACAGTGCAGTCCATGTCAACAAACAAGGCCAAGAGAAGCTGAAGCGCCATTGTATTCATTGTCTCAGCCAGCTAAGCCCTGGTCACGGTTACACATAGACTATGCTGGCCCGGTAGAAGGATTTTACTATCTAGTGGTCGTGGACGCTCACTCTAAATGGCTTGAGGTATTGCCAACAAAATTGTCGACATGGGGAAGAACTATAGAACTTTTACGTACATTATTCAGCCAGTTTGGTATCCCGAAAACAATGGTATCCGACAATGGTCCCCAATTTACAAGTGGAGAGTTTCAAGAGTTCTGTAAACGAAACAACATAACACACATACGAATTACACCTTACCACCCAAAATCTAATGGTTTGGCGGAACGCGCCGTAAGAACGTTTAAGGAAAGGTTTCGCGCATCGGCTCCAGGTAACAAAAATCTTCGTCTCGCTCAGATATTGTTGAGTTACAGAAACTCCGTACACGCATCCACAGGAAGAAGTCCTTCGGAACTCATGTTCGGTAGGCGAATCCAAACAAGTTTAGATCTACTTAAGCCCTCTCTTGAGGATCGAGCGGACCAAACTCGCTGCAAGCAAAAAATCCTGCATGACCAGCATAGCAAAGAAAGGGAGTTTACAGAAGGTGACACAGTTTGGGTGCTCGAGACTCATGGTAAAGGATACATCTCCGGCGTGATTACATCTAGAACAGGTCCGCTATCCTATGGAGTGAAGTTAGAGACAGGTTTAGAAAGACGCTGTCATGCTGACCAAATAAAAGTTCGAAGCACCAAAAATGTTCGTGAGCTTTAAGGGGGGAGAGATTTAGTATATTGACATTTGTAATAATTGATTTATTTAGTTTTGTTGACATAATTTTGTCAGTTGTTAATAAACTTGATTTCCAACTAATATATCCGTATACATGTACATTACAACCAGTGACTGTTAAAGTGCGGAGGCGGAAAGATCATTCAGTTCCTAGCAAGAGTCAAAAATGTGCAACGGTTAACCATGAGTCAAGGACGACTACCAGGTCTGGGAGTATTGGCATTGGAGAGCGAACTCGCAAGAAAGTTGGACTTTTAAAAATTATTGATTGTTTTTCAAGTAAAAAAGCCAATTTTTAATTTAAAAAGCTAACCCGTTTTGTGCTGTTTGTGTTTACTGAGTTTGTAATTATTAAATAAAAATAATTTTATTTATAGCACCCCCAAATATGGAGCTAAAATTCATTTCTCGATTTCGCCTCGGGGTATGATTTTTCTAGACATGTGTGCCAAATTTCGTCGAAATCGGCCCAGTAGCTTAGGTGCCACGCGTCTACACAGACACATAATAGACGATAGACAGACATTTTTAAAAATCACTTTTTTGGACTAAGGGGACCTCAAAACATATAAAACCCTTTAAAATCTCAAAATCGAATTTTTGCGCCATCCTAATACTTTCTTTCTATGAAAAAGTAAAAATTGTATTAATATATTTAAAAATACATAATGTATTAAATAAAATTGTATACAACGTAAATGCACGTGAACAACATGTTATGGTTATATGACTTTTTTAAATCAAGATTATGTTTTAGTTAAGGACTGAAAAATTATAATCGTTTTCAAATCAATTTTGTCTAATTTTTAGGTCATAATTATAGTCCAAGAAAATAAGGAATAATAGGGGAAATAATTTATAAAGTTTTGAAACTTTGTGAAAACACTCTTAAGGGGTGTAGAAGTAAGAAACAGTAAAGTTCCCTCCTCTTGGGGAGCGCGTCCCCCCTCCCCCTCCTTAAAGTCCAGAATGTTTCTTTTTTCAATTTTTATGCAAAAAGGTTTATTTTTTGAAGAGAAGTGTTATTAGTAAACATATGTTTCACATAATTATGCACAAAAAAGGTCCTGAAAAAAGCGAGACAAACCGTTTTCGAGATATTGTAGTTAGAAAAAGATAAAAAAATCCATTACCGTATTATTACGAACCAACATAATATCTTAAAAACTACTCTTCCTATTTTATTGAAATTTAAACGGTAATCCATCATTAGCCCAAAAAAGCAAACTTTGGACTTTAAGGAGGGGGGGGGGGGGGGGGACGCGCCCCCCAAGAGGAGGGAACTTTACTGTTTCTTACTACATACTACACCCCTTAAGTGAGTTTTCACAAAGTTTCAACACTTTATAAATTATTTCCCCCATTTGCTGTTTTCTTACAACATTTCTGTGGTAATGGGCCCGCCACGGATCTCGACGGGCCTGCACCAGACGTGCACCACGCGTTACATACTTTGCCACTTTGTCTATTCGTTTTAAGTTTCAAACCTCTTCTTCTAAACAATGATAATTATTTCCTGTGACTATTTATTTCCTATTATGTCCTTTACTTATCTGCTCTATCTCTTCTTATATAATATAGACATATTATGTGTTTAAAAAAAAACAAGAGGCTAAGAAACGAAAATTACAAAAAGAAGTGAAATCCCAACAAAAACACTTGTGTAAAAAAATAAGCCAAGCTCATTGGCTTATTTAATAACATAAGTGGTTTTGTGATTGTTGATGTCTTAATTTGATTTACCACTAACAGTTATTCTGCATACCTTATCAAGAGGCAACATCACTAAGAAAAATAAATTAACAAAAATAATAGATTTATAAACATTCAGTTGAAATTAAAATTAAACAATTATAGCGTTCGACTCAATAAGTTGGTATTTTTAATGGTTAACGGTCAGAACCAATAATCATTATGATCTCTAATAGATACTAAATATCGATAACAGAAATAAGAGAGCCACAGCTGCTAACTGATGACGACCACTGTAGTTATATGGATTTTTTTTAAACTCTAATCTATACTTCATCTTGTGTATGCTCTTCATGATCTTTACTGTATAACGATTCATGATGTGGTAGTGGTATAACGATCAGCGGCTTCAGAGTACCAGGCGTGCACACATCAACTATAAGAAGATAAAACAAAAGGCGGTAAGATTGGCCGATTTACAAAATGAAATGGCTGGGAGGCATCCAGTATGACACCTGGGTTCCCACAAATCAGAACCCTAATCGGACCGGGCCCAAAAGAAACCCGCCCTAAACCTTCTTCATCTCCCAACAGAAATTAATAAGTTCAAGACATGATGGGGCCCCACCACCTCTTATTTAACCAGATGCTTATCTGAATTTTCTCGGCAAGGCAACCTCATACATTATCCCTTCGATTGGGTTGTTTTTAAGTATTATATACGTATATAGTTTAAAAACCCGAACTACAATACAGATAGGGCATCATCCGCGTTAGGTGCCATATTGCACCGCCTTCGGGTTCCCTATCGTTTCCACATGAACCCGATCAGTATCTTGCAAGTACAAGAAAGAAATCCGGTATAGACCCCTTGAGCGTGCTCTTGTAAAAAAATAAACCACGCGTTACTCTCGATACAATAAGCTCACCAGCACTTCTTTATCCTGGCGTTCCATCTTTATTGATATCTCACTCACATATCATTCCTAGGTTTTTTACCCCTTCTTAAACCTTTGCACATTGTGAGATATAAGATAACTCTATCAAAAACAGCCGAGGAAAAATGTCGACTTATTTGTTATGCCGGTTAAAACCATAACAATCAACAAAAAATATTACATATATCTTTAATGATTGAACTTGATATTAACAAAAAAGATTGGATCTATGAAAAAAAAGGGATGAACACAAGTTAAAACTTTTTGTGGTTTGATTAAGTTTTATGGTCGCCCACTTGAACTGGCTCTTATTAACTTACCTTTAACTAAGATAAATGCGATTGAGGTTTAAAAGTTTCTAAATAGTTGATTGTAATTTCATTAAATAGACATGAAAGATATTTATTTTGTCAAATAATTTAAAATGGAGTTATCTAAATTAGTTTGGATAATATCTCTAGGTTGTATGGAGCGCAGAATATTTAATTAACATGGGATAATCTGTCATCTGACGTCACATCACATATTTCTCATTAACATATTTAATCAAAAACAAAGGCATAGTTTAAAAAAAAGTGTTAATCCGGTAGACCGACAGTGACATAAGACCATAAATGTTCTCGGATACCTATGGCTATACGGCATATTGGTTCAGAACATTTGCCATTTGGAGACAAAACAAATTCGTTCGTAAGAATGATCACAATATCCGTAACCTTTAGTAATCTTGGAAGCAAAAATAAGTGCAAACAAAAAGGTAATGTGGTAGTACAGTGTGTGTGAAGTGTTAAAGAAGGTGTGTATATTATGGAAAAGGATTGAATAGAGCTATAGAGTTAGCGAGTGTATAGATGATATCTGAGGTAGCTAAGGGTAGGATATAGAAGCTATACTTGGGTAAAAGGGGTGGAAGAGAGGGGGTGAGCTAGTTACATAGATACCTATCTACAACTACGGAGCACTAGGAGTAGCTACAACCCGCTATAGATTGTGGAAATGAGTTTTATCGGTGGTTGATCGTTCGCTTCCTTATCGACACAACTCTCCCTCTACCATCTAAATCTATAGTGTTCTGCAGTTTTGTTTAGGTAACTTTTTCGTACCAGGATGAAGGGGATTATCCGCATTTTAATCTCAGCTTTTAAACAAAAATTAATGGGTAAACGATAAGCTTCTCCCTGTGTTTACATATAATATATATTAACTTTTTCGTTGTAGAAAATTCCTTTTAACAACAAATAGAGTTCTCATAAGGATTTTTTTTCGAATTAAATTGAAATCATTTATAAAACCTGATCATTTTTAGTGATATTGAATCAAAATTATTTGCATTGAGAGTTACATATTCTATAATTAAAAGAAAAATATAATTAGCGTTATCATTTAAAATAGTTTTATTAAAATCAGGTACTTCTATCGTATAAATAAATATTAATATTAAATCTTTATTACCATTCCTTAGTTTTATACTTTAATTCAATTAATAATCATAAAGTTTAATAATTAATTTAATCATATAAAGGGGACTCAATTGCTCTAATAATAACTTAGCTCGCTCTACGTGAGCCAAGATTAAAAATTGACGTTTTTTAATTGGTTCAAAAATCGTTCGATAACAAATCAATCAACCATCAAGTTTAAGTAAGGCATGGTTAAACTAAATTTCATATAATTTATTAAAAAATTATAATTTTTAACAACATAACTAATTATTTAAACAAATCTTTGAAAGCATAACATGTTATAATAATATTTGATATTTGAATAAAGTATTTATAAAAACAGTCAATTCCTATTCCAGGATTAATTCATGCGTTCAACGTTACTTCATGAATATCAGAAAATATTTAACTTACCATTTATGTGAATATATCTATATATATATATATATATATATATATATATATATATATATATATATATATATATATATATATATATATATATATATATATATATATATATATATATAGTTCTGATAAAGACGGAAAGGGCAAGCCATAGCGGTCTAGAATTATTGAACGTTGAAAAAACCATAGTCTGCCAATTAGTGTGGCACATAGCTTCCTCACGTCCTGTTGGATACTAGGTATATGTTTTGCTTCTACGAAACATTGTGTTTTAATTAATTTAATTCTCTCCTTTCAAAAAAAATCTTTCACAGCTTTTTTTGTTTATTTTTAAAAGGATCAATTAAGCGATATTTATGTTGCCTGCAGACGGAATATGGGACTATCTGTGGGCTACTTTCAACAAAGCATCCAAATTTCTTATAAACGGATGAGTCCTATTAAAGATACAGGTTGTGCGCATGTGGAAAAGAAAGGAATAGGGGTTGAAAATTGAAATTAATATCGGGACCAAAATAACAGGATAATTGAGGTCTACCATCCAAATTTCCCAATTATAATTGAGTGCTTTAATGGTGTATTTCTTTTAAGACCTATCCTATATTTGTCTACCTATCCTATATTGACCTATCCTTATACCTAATCTATCTAATAATATATTTGTTCCCGCTTTTCTTTTTTTTTGTCTATAAAATAGTTTTGTTTTCTTAACATGGATAAAAGCATGAATTTAGCAACAGTTAAAGAGCAAAGAGGGTTGAAATTATTAAGAGACCGGGAGGGGGGGGGGGGGGGGATCTGTTGGCTACATTCGACAAACTATCAAAATTTCTTTAAGAAATACATATAGGCTAGTTAAAAAATCTTTGTACCCATGTGAAAGAGAAAAAAAATGGGCGCAGAAGGTTGAAACTTATGTTGCATTAACAATGGCAAAATTATGACCTACCACCCAAATTTTATTATAATCACACGAGTAGCTTTTAAGATATATTGGTTTACATAAATGTTGAACGACCGACCGACAGACAGACACGATACCAAAATTGACATAAAAACAAACTTCATCAGAAAGATTACAATACTTTCGTTATCTTCAGTAAGCTCGGAAGGAATATTATTTTTAAATTTTGCTTCTAACTCTATTATGATCGATCGCTTTACCAAATAATAGTTGTGCCGCTAACTAATATTAAGCGGCGCGTTGAATCAAATCTTTGACTTGGATGTAGGAGCATTTAATTGGTGTACGATGGGGATAGAGTTTAAGTTCTATTCTGTTGCTGAGGGCTTAGAATTAGGGCTACAGAATACACTCCACCCCTCTATCCTTGTGGTTTAACTTCCCTTTCCTTCAGAGTCTCCAGGCAACAGGTGTTAGTCGAGAGTCTGGAGCTAATGGCTGTCTTCAGTTCTGTCAACCAGGCTTTTGTAACATTTAATGCAACTGCTATCTTGCAAAAGGTTTAAGCAACGGAAAATGCAAGAGTAAGATTCAAGGATCCATGGAAACAATTCCAGCCAATGTCCGCTGACAAAATATACTTATGTGAATCTATCAGTAGGGGGGGAAAATCCATATCCAAAATTGCAATAGATAATTAACAAATTTACTCCAAATTTAATATTTAGAAGAGGGCAAACAATGGACAACTATAAACATGCTAAATGTTATGTATATAAAAGCGGTCAAAGGTTCTTTTATTTAACGGTACCAGATAGAATGGGACTGACAGAAATTAATAATTTAGCAATTAATAATATATTGAGGTAAGGTATTTAAACAATTTATTTTCTTATATTTATAAAGGCTAAAACCATCTCTACTTTCTAGTTAAAAATAATTCAGTATATACTTTTTCGATTGGAAATCTATGAGAGTTAAATGTATTCAACAGTTTATTAAGTTTTACAAAAAAAAATTATAAATATATATATATTTGTGTGGGTGCGTATGTGTTTGTGTGTGTATTGGTCTCAGCAACCTCTAAATAATAATGCAAATATATATATATAGTGCTTTTATAACAAACAATTTTTTTAAGTTATTCGACTATTATGAATAAAAATGAATATATAGTTATTGTAAATATTTAAAAAAGATCACTTTTATTTGAATACTCTCAAATATAAAAAGAGCGTACAAAAAGAAATGTTGCCTTTTGATATTTGATTGAATTGGCTCTTTAACTCCTCTTCCGATAAATGGGGAGGAAAATATAATAAAAATGGAGTAAAAAAAACAATCATAATGTAAAGACAATTTCTTTTCGTTTTTATGTCAATTGACAAACCTTGTAAGTGATTAGAATATTGAAGAGAAAGCGGTGGGTCAGGGCGAGATGGGGTAGCAAGGTATTTGGGCCGAAGCTCGTTTTGGCTTTATGACTCCGAGGGGTGATCGTTGATCCGAAGCAGGTTTTTGTCCAGGATCGCTGGACCGATGAGTATCCATTGTCGAACTACGGGGTTAGGAGGTTCATCCAGGCTCCATCGAAGAGCTGATAGGACTCAGCAAACCTCCCTATACGATATCGGTCCCCCAGAATTGTACTTAAATTAAATTTCGGGAGAAGGGGGAAGCTCGTGGGGCGACATAAAGGACCTATAGTCAGACCTTTTACCTCTTCCAAAGTCAATCTATGGGTAAAACATTAATTACTTGAAAACAAAGACACGGAGCACGCCTCTCTCTCCCCTAAACAGTCTCTTCCAACAAACTTTTGTGATTTGATATAAACGTATTCCAAAATTCATCTCGACTCCGCCCCCGCATTTCTACTAATTTATTTTCAACAATGACGTTGATTTTGGAGGATGAGAATGAATTCAGATCTGGTTAACATTTTTTAATGAACATATCCATTTTTCTATAGATACAAAAAAGCATATTCAAAAAATAAAATCAGTTTTATTAAATTTGGAAATTTTGCACGGACAATCACCTAAATAAATATACATAAATATATAAATTACAATGAAATCATACATGACAATTTTATAAATCATATCTGAAAGGGGAATTATTCAAACTAATTTCTATTTGTAACAACTCCAATAAATTGTAAAAATTAATAATTTATGTATGATAAATTTCATCAAATTATTAATGTAGACTCACAAGAGTCTATTTTATAAACAAATGATAATTTGGCATTTTAGTTGTAAAATAGAATTATAAATGCATCAGAAATTGTTAAGTAAGTATGTAAATACTCTAAGTAAAAAAAAGTAAATGACAGCTTACTAATGGAATAACATAGAAGTTCCATATAGAATACACCTGTCAAGTGCATACTTCTATTAAATAGACAAGAGTTTAAGAATAAATTACAGGTAATTTTAAAAGTAACAAAAACCTTGCTTAAATAAATTACATAAAATAACCAGTTTAAATGAGCTCCAAAAACCATCTTACTCCGTTTTGCCAAAAGTAAATTAAAATGCAAGAAGCATAGCTATCTCGACTTACCATTCTAAAACAAAAAAATCCTGAAGATATTAAGTATTATTCTGACGGTTCGCGTAGCCATGATTTGGTTTGAAAGAGGATAACTCTTCACGAGATTTGAGGTTGAAACACTAGGCATTCTTATACCTATTGTAACTATTTTTTTTTTTTTTTTTTTTTTTTTAAACTTTAATATATTGGTTTTCAAATAGACTACATAGGGAAAAAGGGTATTTTTTTAAAAAATATTTTACAAAGAAAAGATCATAGTACTTAGTCATAGTAGTTTATTAGAAAAAGGGACATACTCCTTCTAATTACCAAACAGAAAATATATCTAAGACTAAGAAGAAGTGTTAAAAGAAAATACGTTAGTAAGTTCTGCAATAGAATCAAGTTGAAATTAAATGGAAAAATACACACTACTTAGTGCAATATACATGCAATTGACTGGAATAAAAAATAATTAGGTGTTCATAGTGTTTTCACTCGCACACTATTTGCCAAAATAAGTGTCAAAGTAAATAGAGAGAAACCATATTTTATAACATTACAAAAGTTAATTTCCTTTTTGTAGTTCAAGGCAATGATACAAAACCATACACGCCTTTAGCTAGTCACGTTTTACGGTTTTACTATGTAGTACAGTTTTTCAAAAGCGGACAAAAAAATTCATTGTTTATAGATGAAGTTTTGCCGTTTTCTTTTTAAAGTTAGAAATAAATAAAAGTCCAAACTCTATAATCTGAAGTAATGGACTATTATATTTCATCATATGGTCTTAAACATTTGATGTAAAGGTAAAATGTTTAGTAAAAGGTATAAAAGGTTAAATAAGTTTATATAAGAGTAAGGTTTTTGTTGTCTCGATTTCTATAACTATTATAGTCGAGAGGGTAAAAAGCTATATTTAGGGAATTGCAACATGTGTTTCTCTTGATCACATACTCACGTCGTTTTTTGATTTAAAGTTAAAAATCCATAAGATGTTTAAGTCTTATTGTTACGTAAAAGAAAAGGTATGAGCAACAACGAACTAAGTTTTATTAAAAGTATAAAAAGTAAACGTCTAAGATATTTCATGTAAAGTATTCGTGAAGCAGATACCATTTTGGTATAATTGGTAGGTATAATTGAAGTGAGCGCAAGCAAGCTTCTTTCATTCATCCTGTCTTTGTGTGTGTCGGAAACTTGTGACGATAACTTGAGTAAAAATTTAGTTTTTGTTGAAATGTGTTATTTATGAAATGAAATGAAAATGTTTATTTTACTAATGCTCAGGACGTGTTTTTTATTCGTCCAAGCGTTCGCGGATTTTTTAAATTGGAATTTTAGGACGGGATAACTCTAACTTCATAAATTCGATGAGGCAAACATTTTTTTAAAATACATTTTTTTAGTCAAACTAACAGCGACACCACTATGAAATTTTAAAGATCGATAAAACTGTTAAAGCAGACCTAAACGTTTAAAATAGAGAAAACACTGTTTTAACCAATATCTTACGTTCTACATATTGAAACATACATGTAAAATTTTAACTTTATACAAGTAGGAGTTTTTGTACAGTGAAATGATAAATTTTATAATACATAGTTGAAATGGACCTAAAAGTTAAGGAATAATAGAAAGGCGCTCTTCCCCCTAATACACGGCTCTCTAGAACAATCATCCTCTTTAACTATCAATTCATCATGATTAACCATTTTCTAAATATTAAATATTTATATTGTATTACGCTCACTTCTATAAAAGAGCCACGCGATGCCTAGTTATTATATTAAAAAGTAATAAGTAATTAAGTATAAAGTAATTGAACTTTAAGGGTTGACAAAAGTGGTGGAACTTGTGGTTCATGTGATGGTTCTTATTTGAAGGATGAAAATGTTAATAAGTATATTTTTCTTTCCAAAAAAATAATCTTATTCAAGAAAATCAAGGACCTTAGAAGCGTTATCATGAGTTGAAGATAACTCTGTCTATATTTTTAACATATTTATGCAAGTGGAGATCTCCATGTGGAAAATAAGGATAAGAGAGGACTAAATCTATTTAGCCTCTACAACCTTTATGTAAAAAGTGACTACTGTTTTTAACCCTTGTCCTTTATTTAAGTTAAGCCAAAGAGAAATATTCTAGGGAGAACATGTATCTTAGTGTATAATTTCTCGAGAGGAAATCGGATAACTACACGAGGATAATATTATGCGTGGTACCAATATCGAAAAAGCGGAAGTAATTTAAACTTTCGGAAGAAAGGGCTTTAAAGTAGCTGTTCTGACAAGAATAAAAATTTAATTCAAGTAAGCTCTATTACAATGTAACATATTTCTTAACTACATTTTTTAATCATTAAATAGGTACATAATATGAAGTTTCGAATGTATGCATGGTTTAAATGACATAAAGCTAAAAATAGACAATCATGATAAGAGTATAGATTGCACACTTCATAAAGGTACCAAATATTTTGAATAATAAATTACATTATAAACTATCTTTTATCTTTGCTTCTTCGGAAAGACCACGACACAATTAATAATCCGCAAATTAAAAAATAATTATAAATATCTAAATCACAAATTTTTTTTATTAAATTGAGCAAGCTACATAATTTTACGTAGAAATTACATAAAGGGAAGAAACAAGTACGCAACCTAGACTCAACTATCATAAATTATAATCTTTGAAAAAGAATAATAGCCAAAAATTAGAAAAATAATTCTCCCCAAAAAACCTTAAAACATAGAAAAATTAAAAATCAACGTAGAGAAGCATAAGAACAATTAAAGATTTTAATCTATTTTCATAAAAAGTACCAAGAAAGAAAGATACTTGACACAAAAACTACAAAAAACTACTTTATTTCGAATCAGGTTCCTGTGAAATTGAGCGATCGGTGTGAGACGATAGGACAGTCGAGCGTTTCTACTCGTTTTATTCGATAGGCTAGAGAATAGAGAAGGAAATAAATGTAACAGTACATAGAGATCACTATCTTGGTCCAAACAACTCATCAAGCTTTGTGTTCAAAACTATAACTAATAACAACTATTTTTAATGTGACAATTATTGTCATGGAACAAAAAAATAATAATACAACCCCTCAATAAAGCTGCAGGACGACACAACATATAACAATTATACATCCTCTCCTCAATTAGAGCGCATTCTACCGACATAATAATTTATAACCTTATCACACAATAATTTATACATATGTGTTATACATTTAATTTTTTTTTTTTCACAATGAAAAAAAAAAAAAAATAATTTAGCCCCAAAAAACTCTTACACAATTGAAGAACAAAGTAAGTAGTACAAAAATGTAGATGTACAATGAGTACTATTTTTTTAACATTCAGAAATAATTGCGGGGGAATCAGAGGCAAAAAATTAGAAATGTAATAATGTAGGGCATAAAACAAGAGGTAACAGAAAGATTACATGCTCTTTTACTAAAAAAACAAACTTCGAAGCTCCTTGCAGTCTTTATTTTTTTAAGGGAGTTGTGCATAATTTATTTTGTTTTATCACGTAAGGTTATTTATGTTATTATGTTTAAAATTTAGAGAATAATTTCACGATGAAATTATTAAATAGTAGTAAAATGAGATTTTTAAAGTCAGGTAGGAAGTACAAGTCTTATTAGAGGGAACTTATTTCAGCCGTTTCGCTTGAGTATTATTTAATCTTCTTGGCGCTACATGTACTACTGTACATGACTGCTTTGGCGCTACATGACTGCTTTGGCGGTACATGTACTAAAATTGGAACGATAAATAATTACCGTTATAAAATTATTAAAGATAATTTGAAGTGGAACAAAAAATATTGTCTGCCAATTATGCCAATAATTATATTAAATTTGTCTTGCCAAGCTATGTTATTGTTCTGAAGAACAAACATATTTTATAGTAAACACATTATACTTTTTAACTCTGACAGCTTGGGAAAATCGAGAAAAAAAATGGGAGGAGAGCGAATGAGAGCTTGAGATTTTGGCGGGTAATAGGTCATTGCCCGACCTATTAACCGCCAAAATCTCAAGCTCTCATACACTTTCCTCCCATTTTTTTTCTCGATTTTCCTAAGCTGTCAGAGTTAAAAAGTATAATGTGTTTACTATATATCTCCAATTTCATTGTTGGTATGTCTGCGTCGTTCATTTTATGCAAGCTATCATATGTTAGGCAATCGTCTGATTTATTTTTTTAATCTTTAAAAAATGTATTTGTTTCTTAATAGGTACAAGTAAAAGTATCAATTTAGCAACATGTATTGTGAGCAAGCTGTTGAAGTGCAGAAGGTTGAAACTTCTATGAGACCAACAATGGGCTAATTGTGATCTAGCATTCAAATTTCATTAGAGTCGGACAAGCAGTTTTAAAGATAAATTGATTTGCAAAAATTGAACGTCAGAAAGACCGAAAAACAAACCGACAGTCAGAAATTCTAATACGTCTTTAATGAAATTTGAATGCTAGATCAAAATTAGCCCATTGTTGATGGTCCCATAGAAGTTTCCACCTTCCACGCCTATTTTAGTTTTCCATGCTTACCGAAGGTAACAGAAGCATTTGTTCACTTTTGAGATCAAAAAAATTGATGTCTCCGATTTTAAAAATTGCAAGACAGAAATCCGTTTCAGACATCTTTAATTTTCTGTATTAAAAATAAATTTTTCCCACTATGCACTGGCCGCAAGTAAATCGTTTCATTTTACATTCGGGCGTGTGATGTTAAAGATACTTCAGGATTTTGATTTTTTTGTGTATTTAAGAGAGAGAATGCAAATGACATGTGATAAAAAGACTACAACGAATTATATAAAATACTACTTTGTAAAATATACAAAAATGCATAGAGAGAGAGGTTATATTAAGGTTTCTAAGATCGTAGATCTAAATGTTGCCTCATATCTGGTCAATCTCACTTAATCATTTAGACCTGTCCAAGGGAATGGAGAATAACTAGGCTCCTCAAAAACACCTTTATAACTATCCTTCCTCAATACAAAGCCTTCACTCTAACTCAAATCTGCAAGAAAGAGTGAGATGAGAGCAACATTGTAAGATTACTTAAACCAAGGCATTATAAGCTTTCAAATTCAAGTTAAAATTACTGTAATAATAAAGGTTTTCATTACAACGGTCATCTAATATGAAAGAAGAATCTTGTCTTAACCTTCAAACCAGTTTTTGAACATAGTGTAACATTTATTACATTAGTTTCAAATGACTTGCAACAATATGATTGAAAAAAAAAATGATCAAAAAAACAAATTTAGTAACAAATAAAAAATAAAATAGTACCAAATAAAAATAAGCAACGAAATACCTATAATCAGTATTATTATTAAAGCGAGTGTAAGCGTGGTTCTTTACATTCAACAAAATATGCATATTGTCAGCCTGTCTATATTATGTCTTCCTTTTATTAACCGTGGGCTTCAAAATTAGGATTGGAATTTAAGGAGAGGAAAAGATTCTAACTTTATCTATTTCTCGTGACAAACATGTTTTACAATTTCTTTTTTTTGTAAAACCTATAGCGACAACGCTATGAAGTGATAAAGATTACGAGAGCCTTTAAATTGTATCTAAACAACCTAAAAAGGGGAAACAATGATTTTAAACAAATATCTTACGTTCTAACGTATCGGTTTTAACAAAACTTCAAATATAGAATCGGCATGTAAAATTTAACTGGATACAAGCAGAAGTGTTTGTGGAGTGATGTGATAAATTTACTATAATATTAGTGAAATGGAGCTGCGGTCTGCTGCAGTGGTTAGGTTAAGAGTTGTGGTTCTAGGGAATATAGGAATAGGCACCAGTCCACTATTTACTCGATTCCATTCATCCACGTCCACTAAATCATGATTTACTAATATTCAATAATATAATTTCTTAATATTCAATATTTAATTTGAATATATATATATCTTAATATTCAACAACTATGCCTCAACGCTTGCTTTAATGATAAAGCCATGTCATGCCAAGTATTTTCAGTTACGTTTTATTATTATCATGTTGTTGGTTACGATTCTTACATCCAAAAAGCTGATCTAATTTTTTTATTTAACTGTTGACAAGAAATAGAAGTTCACAATTAAAAGAAGGTATTGAAGATTTTTTTTTTTTTTTTTTTATGAAATAATCTTCAAATATGTATTTGTCTTCGGTAATCAACATATTATAGAATATAGAATATGTATTGAACCTTGGTAAGATTTAGCAGGATACAGAAAACGACTACAAAATATGGTGCTCATCTACCGTATCTAACCAATATGAGCATGGGTATAATAGATACAAGAAAATATCCACTTTGAAAAGGAGGGCCTCTACCTTTACCAGAAATTCTAAATTTTATATAATATATATATATATATATATATATATATATATATATATATATATATATATATATATATATATATATATATATATATATATATATATATATATATATAGACATAATCACCTCTCTTGCGAACACACCTCCCTTGCGGACTGTTCGCTAGAGAGGTGATTATGTCTACAACTCGAAATCTGTAACTTTTTATTTCTTTGTCCTCTAGGGAGGTATTTTTGACTTTTAAACAACAAATGTACCTCCGTAGCGAACAAAAATATACAGACCTCTCCAGCGATCAATTTCATTCAAAAACACCTCTTTAGAGACCATACCTCTTTTAAGGCCAAAATTATGTAAAAATAGCTCCGTGGCGACCATACCTCCGTTAAAGCCAAAATAATATAAAAATACCTCCTAAAAGGCCATTCTTATTTGGAGCCAATTACTTCTTTCTTGATTGCTTCTTATTTAATTATTGTAAAAGTTATTTTTATTCTGAGCTTATGTATGGACAAAAGTATACATTATAGTTGTATACATAGCACAGTAATGTATTGCTTTTCCTTTTACATTGGTATTACATCTATATCTCTCAATGAACTACTGCAGCCATTAGTTTTTATATTTATGATACTACTAAAAAAAACTATTTAATACCTACTATAGCTTTGATCCTAGGTTATTATTTAAAAAAATATATTCTATAGTGTTAAAGCATTCGAGTTTAAGGAAATTTTTGTAACATCCAATTCATTGAATTTTTAAAATTCGGAATTACTTAATAAATAGTTTTGATAATAAAATTGTTTTAGAGTTAATATAACTGATTACTTTTTAAAACGATTAAAGATTTATGGTTTAGCTGAAGCAAGGAAAAATTGCTAACTGATTTTTTTCTGCTCCTCAAATCTAATGATTCATTTTTTGTAATGCATATTAAAAAAAAATCAATTTTCCTTATTTAAGTTTTTGGTAGTTGGTAGTATTCATACTACGGAAAGTTTAAATTTTAATTTAAATCAAATTATAATTATTATTAACAACGGAAGATAGACAGAGAAAAATAGACTCCAGCGCCGGGACTCGAACCACGGGGTTCTATATGGTATATATAAACTACAGAGGGAAAAAATATTTCTCGAAAACCGTTCCGACGACTTTGATTAAAAAATTCTAAAATGCCGTCTATTTAAATATGAATCTAACGATAAGCCGTTTTCCCGGGAAAAATCTAGTTCCAGATGAAATAGCGGAGAGAGCGGACGGGTTCGATTCCCCGCCGAGAAGAAGTTATTTTTATGATACATTTTGTTAAAATTTTGAATAATAATTAAATTTACTGACGAAAACTAATCAATAGAAAACACTGGGCTAAGTAATTATGAACTCTTATAATATGAGAAATTGTCTGAGTTGTCTCGGACCGATTCCTATATTTTTGATATGCTTAAAAACCATTATTTACTCTTCATATAGAAAAAACTATAGATGGCATCCCTTCTGCTGGTTTACATAAAATATGTCACCAAATTTGAAGCGATTCATAATAAAATTGTAGGCCCTATTAAGGTTTAGGTTTTTAAGAGTATTTATTTGTTGAATAAAAGGGAGAGGTTTTGTCGTCACATACTAGTACTAGGAAAGGAAGCACACACACGCTGACATGGAAGGAGAAAGGTAGAAAAGACTAACACCGAATAGACCTCGAGTTAAGAGTTCAGACTGACTGGCAGCTTATTCATTCATTTTTTTAATAGATATGATAAACTCCTATTTTTATTTTACACTAGCCTTCACCCCGCGCTCCACGCGGGGCTCATGCTAGGTATTAGTGGCTAAGTTTCCTATTGTCATGTAGGCCTAGCAATTAAATGAAATGGCTAAATAATTTTGTTTCCAAGCCTTCTAGGAATAAAATCAGGACTATATTATACATAATTCATTCCCTTACTAAGAATATAATATTCTCCAAATCGTAGTTTGGAGTCTATCTATATATTTACAAAATAGCCAATAGAAACTAATTAATATGTATAGCAATTATCAAAATAATAAAAAAAGGTAAAAAAGGTTGGCACGGGGCCGGATAGCATGGCACGCCGAAAATCAAACTCCTCTTGAATGTCATCGCGCCACGCATTTCAGGTCGTGCTATGCACGGAGACCTCCACACACTGGCATGTTTCGTCCGTTTTGTGGACGGCGTGCTTGCACGCTATGCAATGCACGCGTAGTGTAAAGCGGCTCATACACTACACGTGCATTGCAAGGCGTGATTGCACGCCATGCAAAAATCGGACGAAAAGTGCCAGTGTGTGGAGGTCTCCGTGCCAAGCACGGCGTGCAATGCTTGGCACAATGAGAAAATCAAGACGAGTTTGATTTTCGGCGCGCCATGCCATCCGGCCCCGTGCCAACGTGCTAGTGTGTAGGCCTTTTTCGCGCCACGTGCTAAGAGTGCAACATCTTTTGAGGCTATATTTCGTTCGCTAGCATCAAGAGATTCTTGCTTGTATTTCTTTAAAATGAGTGATACATCCGTTTTTCTGTCACCCTATTTCTTGCCGTTGTTTATTGACGCTTATAGAAATCACCCCATTGTTTGTGGCGAGTTAAGTGCAAAGTTATCTTTCTTCTTCAACCAATTGTTAGTCCATATTTGCCTCTTCTTCCGTTTCTCCTTCCTATCTATCTTCATGTATCAGGCCAATCTGCTAAAGCTTTATGTTTCGTTACTACAGGCATAACTGGTCGTGTACACTAAAAAATGACAGTATGAACTCCGACTTCTAGCACGCCACAGAGCCAACTGCATTTTACAGTGTGTGGCGCACGGCGCGAAAAATAAAAAAATGGCACGGCGTGCAATGCATGTGTAGTGTATGGGCCGCTTAATAATCAGTTTCGAAATTCATGATCGATTGATTCATTTATTGAAATTAATGAATCTGACATTTTCTAATAAAATAAACAATATAAAAATAATAGACAGCCAATTAGTATAGCACATAGCTTCCTCGCATCCTATCATGTACTTTATTCTTATATTAACATTAACATTATTGTTATTTTAGATTATTGTTATATTTTTTATTTTGTAAAAACTATTAATAGTTTTACCGATCTTTAACACTTCATAGCGGTTTCGCTGTTGGTTTTACTAAAAAATTGTATTTGAAAAAATGTCTCACTGAATAGATGAAAAAATGTCTCATTGAATGAAATTTGGCATACTTATTCTTAAAATTCATACCCCAAAATAATTATTTTTGTTCTAAATTTGGTGTGTCTTCGGTTTTTTTTACACCGAAAAAATCTAGTTTACGAGATATTGATGAAAATAAATAAAATTAAGATGAAAATTGGAAACGCATTTTAAATAAAATGTAATGGCAACATATTGCAAAACATTTGTCGAAAAAAAAAGTCGAATTTACATTTTTGTAGCGACACGGTAAGCGATGTTTTTTTACAATATGAAATACCAAGACTAAACAATATTATATTTAATACATTTTTTTAGTACGAAACAGGACAATTTTTTTAACAATATAAATATAAATCCTAAGACCTAAAAAAATATAAATAAAATTTAAACACTTATTGGACAGATCAAATGAAGTGGGTGATGTAATATTTTTTTATTTAAATAATAAATAATGGTAATGGTTACAGAATTGTAAGTTATCTTTATGATTATGTCTCTCTTACTCTATGAGTAAGACGTTGACATGAGACTCGCTACAAAATATCTCAAAACATAAGAATTATTGTAAATACTTCACTACAGATTATACAGATAGATGCTTGGCCGCTTGGCAGACACTAAAAAAAAGGGGCATAATGAGATGTTTATATTAATTATTTAGACTTCCAACTATTTAGATTAGTTATGATTAACTATTTAGACTATGTTATCTGACTTACAATGTTTAAATTTTTTTTGGCTATCAGGGACAAAGATAAGTTATTCTGTTCCAAATGACTAAAAATGTATCTAGATAGACAAATATAAATTTTTATATTTCTTATATAGAGGTTTTACCATATAGTGATGTCATTTAGATTACCGGATTTTTACATTATTGAGCTACAAGTGTATGCTATTTAGTAGGGTAATCAATATTTTTTAACTAGGTATGTACAACAAAATTTTGATATTCCCACAATATTTCGTGTATACACATTATAATGTGTAATGAATAATATAATTTGTATTTTTACTGTTGAAAACAAAAAGTTCTTAGAATGAGGGTGTTAAAAACAGTAAAAGACTCAGTTTCATGTTGTTGTTAAATGAAACAAAGAGAGAGTAACCCGATCTTATTATAGTTTCCCTGAATGGTTTTGCTAGGACTAACGATGAGATAGAATTGTTTCAAGGAATCTTTTGGACGAACGAAATATGTGTATACATTTTTAACACACTCAGAATTTAAAGATTTACTTTATTTATGAACACTTGTGACATCCGGTAGGAACTTCCTACCGGGTGTCTCGTGACTGTCGTGACACGACATGCAGTGGCGTAGGAACGGGGGGGGGGGGGCTATCGGGCTTGATGCCCCCCCCCCGTCAGATTTTAAGAGGCTATAAAATTACAAATAAAATAAAAATTAGTACATGGGTATGTCTAAAACTGCTTAAAATGCTGTTTTCGAACATTAATTTCCAAAAGTTTCCTGGGGGAGGACCCCCGGACCCCCTTTCTATGGGGGGGGGGGAGAGAGAGGGTAGGTTGTAGTCTAGCACTTACCCTAGGCACCTACTAAGAGTATTTAAGGAGCCCCCACCATAATTAACTGCAGACGACGCCCATGACTTACAGTAAGATATTGCACTGCAGTAAGCATCAGCATAACATTTTCTAACGAATACGTTCTAAAACAGTTGTTTTGTTTGTTTATTAGTTGTACTTTTTTTGGGGGGGGGGGGAGCAGCTGCTTTTTGAATAAGTAGTTCCCTTGTCTTGTTACCACTCAAATCCCCCCCCCCCCCCCATTTAACTGACTCAGAATGTGCCCCCCCCCCCAGACCTAGCCGCTGGATACGCCACTGGGTGGCATATTGTTTTTCTTATCTATTCAATGAAATGACTCCAGGTCCAGGTTCCTCGTTTTGTTTCTGTGCATTACACCTCCTCCTCATTTCTTCATTGAATTTCTGTCTTTATGTTTATTTTAGAGATTGCTTAGAAAATCGTGAATAGATGGTGAAATTTTTATTAACTGGTTAAATAGAATTAATAAAACTATAAACTATAAAGGCAGCTCAAAACTCTCGAAGAAACGTTTTGCCGTTATTCTCGGCCAATATGCACGAGAACGAGAGGTTCTTTGGGTCATTTTAAAAAAATGTGACACTTTGACAATTCTGAGCAAACCTTTATGTCCAAAATTTATTTTTAAGATTTTGATTCAGCTAGTGCTTTATTTTGATGCTGAACATCTATACATAAGAATATGTATGTGGGTCGCGGGATTTTTAAGTTTTAATATTTTTTATCAATTTTTAAATAAAAAAAGGCAAGTTTTTTTAGTCACATTAGTTACCGGAATTTTCTTCTACTTACCGATTTGCAAAATGGTATTTACCACCAAACGACAATTGGAAATCGTCACACAGACTCAAAACAATATTATTGTCTACTCAGGACATTTCTTACATTGGTTTTAATTTGTGAAAAAATTAATTAATTATAATTTTGTCACGATAGTTACTGTTCAAGTTCCTTTAATTAAAGTTCCTGGTCATAGCAATTTTTGTAAGCTAATTAGATTTAATTTCCTAAATAAGTCATTGTACACTCAACTCTATGATGGGGACGAAGTTTTTTTATTTTAAAAAATAACCTATTTAAATTCAATTTTTTAGTAACTATCGTGACATGTAGTACGCTGGGTAACTAATGTGACATCTATCTTGTTCCTCGGTAACTATCGTGACAAGTGTCGTGCTCCTCTAAAGTTAGGAATGATAAAATAGTTAAAGCGACATTTTCAAAAAAAGTGACACTGAACAACTTTGAGCCAACTAGTGCTTTATTTTGACGCTGAACATCTATACAACAAGAATATGTATGTGAAAAGTAACTATCGTGGCTTATAAACTAAAACATGGAGGCCAAGCCACACTAATGTATTAATGCTTTCAAAGGAAAGCATAAGTATTCTGTATATTACTGGGGTATTCTCAAAAAAAAAAAATAACCTTTAAATGCACTTTTAAATACTAAAATGTATGGTAACTATTGTCACTTTGAATAAACATACGCCCCATGATTTTTTAAGAGAATTGTTGTGTGACCGAGGCTTACTTCAGAAGACGCGGAGACGATCTTTAGGTTATAAAGGAATGATTCTTTTATCTGTAAAACACTGAAATCTCGCCCTCAGTCAAACAGTGCAGCCAATTTTTTAGTAACTATTGTGATGACCGATTGCTGGGACAAGCCTTTTTATTAAATTCCCGACAAGTTACACTGAAATAAGAAAGAAATTATATTTAGTATCACAAAGTACATTATATTTCCTATCTAGGATCATAGTTAGAAAGCCAAAGAAAATTATTTTTTGAACATTTTTGAGCATGGTAACTTAGGTTAAAAGGGGCTGGGACATAACTATCGTGACCTTTTTGTATATATAAATTTAAATTTCTCCTCCCTAAAAAGGATATTCAAGAATCTGACTACACCAAAATGACGAATTTAATCTATAGAAAAATGTTTATCTACGATTGATACGAAATATAAACAATATATCTCTGTTTAGATGCGTAGAAAGTGATACTTTACGTACTTGTATTCATTACGTATGCGCGTCTTATAGTTCTTAAGAATTCTTCAGCTTTACGCACGATTAGCGAGTTTGTTTACATTTAACAAGACTAATTTGCTGTTTGTTTAATAAAATTAATTTTTATATCGAGTTTTTTGTGAAAATCTATGAGTGATTTAAGTGATTATGACGAATATGAGGAGAATAATACGCCTCCCGAAATAATTCGGCACAAAATACAATTAATGAATTAATGTCATCTTTATCAAAAGAGAAATACGAACTTGTATACTGGAAGTTCATTTTTTTCTGTATTTATTATTTAAATCTAACAATCGTAAATAAAGTACGGTACGCAACTCGTGCGAAAACGGTATTTGCATTGCACTCGCATGCAAAATGCTACTTTCCGCACTCGACGCGTAATGTACTATTGTGGGGTTGTAGATTTTTTTAATTATTTGGAGTGCAAGTAATTTTTTTTTTAACTCGCGGACAGTGAAAGTGTCACTTTTTTTGAAAATGACCCCTTTACACTTTCTTGCCATTTCGCGTTTCCAATCATTTTTAAAATAATTATGAGTATTTTATTCACCTCTAACCACCTATATAATTATCCTATTTAATTATTTCTTTCCTTCTTTTACGATTTTTAATTTTTCGAAGCCAAAGAAATTGATATGATAAATGAGATTTAATCAACTTATTACACGAGTACATACAGACATATCTTATCATGTACTTGTACTTAAACATACTAATGTATACATTTTTATAGGATTTATTGAGTAGCAAATTTATACTAGTAGTCAATGGATAACAAACAATTAGGTACCTATTTTGTTATCAGCTGTTTTTGGATAATAACAGTTTCGTTTTCGTATAATGGGAAAGACTATAAAAGAAGTAAGGAGATAAATAAACTCAATAGAACGTGGTGGCGGTGTCATGAAAGATTACGAGTTAAATGGGTATCAAACTTTCTTAGAACACAGCAACACAGGAATAGAATTTAAGAATCAGAGTTTTGCGATTCGTTATGATTAATCTTAAATTGAATATTTTATATCATAAGAATTGTTTTTAACAAAAATAATATATAATAATATTGGTCATTGGTAATTAAGACCTACTATCCAAATTCCATTAAAGTCAGACAAGTAGTTTTTAAGATAAAATGTTGCCACCAACGTTCACAAAAAGTTTAGATGGATCAACAGTGCTGATATTTCTGATTTTTAAGGCATCAATTTTTCGGTCTTCGGCACGATCACAATGCTTTCGATACCTTTCAACTCGTGTTGTTTTATGTTTTATTATACAAAATTTAATGTTTTATTATAAAAAAATTAATGTTTTATTTATAAAATTTATATCAGCATATCAGCTGTGAATTGAGTTCATTTATTTTGTTTTTACTCTCATATAAAGAGAAAGTATTGTGAAGCTCGAAAAATCGATTTTGAGATTTTTATGGATACATGTTGTTTACAAGTTATGAGGTCCCCTAATTCCAAAAAAGTGGTTTTTAAAAAATGTCTGTCGTCTGTGCAAACGCCTGAAGCCTAAACTACTGGGCCAACGACGAAATTTGGCATACATGTTCGGAAAAATCATACCCCGAGGCGAAATCGATGAATGTATTTTACCACTAAATTTGGGGGCTCTACCCCCCAAAAACTGAAAAACCCCAAAAACTGAAAAAACGTAGAAAAAAATTATTTCTCTAAAACGGTTCCGACAATTTTTATTAAATAGATGAAGTTTGATTTTTACCCTACCTAAAATTCCAATTTTAAATTTGAAGTTCACGTTTACGCAAGCGTTACGCGTGAACGCTTGACCGGATAACGTTGTCCAACGGACTCGTCCTGGGCATTGGTAAAATGAACATGTCTACCAAATTTCATCAAAATTGGTCGACATTTACTCAAGTTATCGTCGCACGTTTAAGGATTCGCGGACACACAGACCGACAAACAGACAGAAACAAGACCAAAAATGTTCCCTGATGTCTGAAACGGATTTCAGTCTTGGAATTATTAAAATCGGAGACATAAAAGTTTTTCGTTCTCAAAAGTGAACACAATGCTTCCGTTACCTTCGGTAAGCTCGGAAGCAAAAATATCCACTTTGATTTAATAATAATAACAAAAAAATAAGAAAACAAGTATTTATTGCTATATAATTATAAAAACGCTTTAACTATATCAATACTATAACTGACTCCCTACTCCTACACTGATGTATCTATCTCCATATTTATTAAAAACATTAGCGCTCTAGAGTTTTATTTTCTCTACTGAGGGTCCTCACCATTCTTTATCTCATTATTATTATTTTTTTTTTTTTTTGGTTGTAGTTTTAGTTCCGTTCAACAGCTTTTTTTTATCTTCATATAATATTTCTATGTATGCAACACAAACAAAGAATATATTTATGTGTGTGTGTAAATAATGTAATATGTAATTAAAAATATAATGTAATGTATTTACTATGGTGAAATAAAAACATTTCATTCCTTCATTTGACCCCTGGTTTTTCTCATATTTTCTAATATCTGAAGAACAATTTTAGAAGTTACATACTCTCCTACAATCTTAAATATCGAAACGGAGAAGACAAGAAGAAGAAAGAAAGAAAGAAAAAAAAATAGTACGGGGGACGCATATCACACAGAAAAACGCATTCCAGAGAAATCCATGTTGCTTCTAGTCCGCCGCGAACTCAGTGAAAAATTACAACTTCAAATCTGTCAGCCGCGGACAGTCGCCTTATGTTTGACCAGTTTAATGCAATATTATAGACTATAGACCACAGGGTCCGCCGTGCACAGATTCCTTCTGTTCGACCAGGATAATGCAAAATAACAGCACACAGAGTCCGCCGCAGACCAAATACTTGTCCGCCGGACAGTCCGCTTCCTGTGTGACCGGGCCTTTAAGCTCGGAAAGAAAAAAAAGAAAAAATATAGGTACACTAATTCTTAAATGCAGAACATACTTTTTTATTCTTGTATAGAATTGTTTATTCTTGCGATATTTAACAGTTACTTTTGCTTTCGAGCTAACCGAAAGGGAAGCTATGTGATCGTTCTGAAGAAAGAAACAATTTTATATCTTCGATTTCAAAATTCCAAGACAAAAATTCGGTTTGGGCATCAGGGAACATTTTTGGTTCCGTGTCTGTCTACATTTATTTATACCTATAGCTTCATAAGTAATTATCTGATTTGTATGAAACGTTTATAGTTTATCGAAAGTAACCCGCAGATAGCCCCAGATTAATTAGAGCCGTCTGCGCTCTTTAACTTTTGCTGAATTGAAACAATTCATGTAAAAAGTCAAAACAATTTTGACAGATTTAAAAAACGGGGGAAACAATTAAAATAATTAATATAAAAATGCCATTTTTCAAAACTGGTCTTATTTTCAACTTTTTTATTTTTGGTTTCTGTATTCTTCACCTTAGTTGTATCAATGTGCAAAAATTGAGGAAGATTGAATCACGGGAAGTGGTTACAAATTGGGGAAACGGAAATGTGCGATGAAACTTACAAAGCAAAGTAATATAAGACCAGTAAAAATTAGACAATAATGGCTTGTAAAAGCATAAAGTCAGTAATATAGGTGATAGGAAGCGAGGAAGCTATGTGCCACACCAATAGGCAATGTATTTAAATTTAGAATATAAATAGTATTAGGAAATATAAATATTGAGATTAACTGGCCAAGATTGCAATTTAGCTAAAGAGTTACGTTGTAAAATTTTGTACACGCTGAAATAAAACATATTTTCAGTTAGCGAAATTGTTACAAGACAACAATATGTTCGCTTGGGAGGTGTTATTATATTTAATTCCCTGCTACAGAGGTATGATTTTTTTTTTCTTTAAAAAAGAAATGTTTTTAATCAAATAACATAATTAATAGTTTTTAATTAAAACTAAGCAAATAAATAATAAAGTACTTAGGTAATGCACATATGGATCTAAATGATGTTGTAAGTGATATGAGCAGGCGCGACAAAAAAATTCCAAAGAAAGTTTTTTTTAATTATTAAATGATATAATTTTAGTTTTCAATTTACTTAAACTCTAAAAGGAAAGAATTTATGTTATAGGATATTCACATATAGATCCAAATGGTGTTGTATGTGAAATGTTCGCATAGGAGGTGTTTTTATATTATATTGGCTGCTAGGGAGGTACGACAAAAATCTTTATTTTTTTTTTTTTTATTAAATAATGTAATTTTATGTTTTAAATTTTCTTAAACTCTCAAAGGAAAGAATTTATGTTTTTAGGATATGCACATATAGATCCAAATGGTGTTGTATGTGAAATGTTCGCATAGGAGGTGTTTCTATACTATATTGGCTGCAAAGGAGGTACGACAGAAAAATCTTTTTTTTTTTTTTTTTTTTAAGTATTTTTTATTAAATGATATAATTTTTAGTTTTCAATTTACTTAAACTCTCAAAGGAAAGAATTTATATATTTAGGATATGGACATATAGATCCAAATGGTGTTGTTTGTGAAGTGTTCGCTTAGGAGGTGTTTTTAGATTATATTGGCTGCTAGGGAGGTACGACAATAATCTTTATTTTCAATTTTTCTTTTAAATGATATAATTTTTAGTTTCCAAATTACTTAAACTCTCACAAAAAGAAGTTTTGTATTTAGGATATGCACATATAGATCCAAATGGTGTTGTATATGAAATGTTCGCGTAGGAGGTGTTTTTAGATTATATTGGCTGCTTGGGTGGTACGACAGAATTTTTTTTTTTTTTTTTTTTAATTATTTTTTATTAAATGATATAATTTTTAATTTTCAATTTACTTAAACTCTCATAGGAAAGAATTTATGGTTTTAGGATATGCACATATAGATCCAAATGGTGTTGAATGTGAAATGTTCGCGTAGGAGGTGTTTTTAGATTATATTGGCTGCTAGGGAGGTACGACAGAATTTTTTTTTAAAAAAAAGTATTTTTTATTAAATGATATAATTTTTAGTTTTCAATTTACTTAAACTCTCACAAAAAGAAGTTTTGTATTTAGGATATGCACATATAGATCCAAATGGTGTTTTGTGTGATATGTTCGCATAGGAGGTGTTTCTATATTATATTGGCTGCTAAGGAGGTACGACAAAGAAATCTATTTTTTAAAAAAAAGTATTTTTTATTAAATGATATAATTATTGTTAGTTTTCAATTTACTTAAACTCTCAAAGGAAAGAATTTATGTTTTTAGGATATGCACAAAGAGATTTAGATCTCTAAATGGTGTTGTATGTGAAATGTTCGCATAGGAGGTGTTTTTAGATTATATTGGCTTCTAGGGAGGTACGACAAAAAATTTTTTTTTTTTTTTTATTTATTTTTTTTTTATTAAATGATGTAATTTTATGTTTTCAATTTACTTAAACTCTCAAAGGAAAGAATTTATGTATTTAGGATATGCACATATAGCTCCAAATGGTGTTGTATGTGAAATGTTCGCATAGGAGGTGTTTTTATATTATATTGGCTGCTAGGGAGGTACGACAAAAATCTTTATTTTTTTTTTTTTATTAAATAATGTAATTTTATGTTTTAAATTTACTTAAACTCTCAAAGGAAAGAATTTATATATTTAGGATATGGACATATAGATCCAAATGGTGTTGTTTGTGAAGTGTTCGCTTAGGAGGTGTTTTTAGATTATATTGGCTGCTAGGGAGGTACGACAATAATCTTTATTTTCAATTTTTCTTTTAAATGATATAATTTTTAGTTTCCAAATTACTTAAACTCTCACAAAAAGAAGTTTTGTATTTAGGATATGCACATATAGATCCAAATGGTGTTGTATATGAAATGTTCGCGTAGGAGGTGTTTTTAGATTATATTGGCTGCTTGGGTGGTACGACAGAATTTTTTTTTTTTTTTTTTTTTAATTATTTTTTATTAAATGATATAATTTTTAATTTTCAATTTACTTAAACTCTCATAGGAAAGAATTTATGGTTTTAGGATATGCACATATAGATCCAAATGGTGTTGAATGTGAAATGTTCGCGTAGGAGGTGTTTTTAGATTATATTGGCTGCTAGGGAGGTACGACAGAATTTTTTTTTAAAAAAAGTATTTTTTATTAAATGATATAATTTTTAGTTTTCAATTTACTTAAACTCTCACAAAAAGAAGTTTTGTATTTAGGATATGCACATATAGATCCAAATGGTGTTTTGTGTGATATGTTCGCATAGGAGGTGTTTCTATATTATATTGGCTGCTAAGGAGGTACGACAAAGAAATCTATTTTTTAAAAAAAAGTATTTTTTATTAAATGATATAATTATTGTTAGTTTTCAATTTACTTAAACTCTCAAAGGAAAGAATTTATGTTTTTAGGATATGCACGCATAGATCCAAATGGTGTTGTAAGTGAAATGTTCGCATAGGAGGTGTATTTAGATTATATTGGCTGCTAGGGAGGTACGACAAAAATCTTTATTTTTTTATTTTTTATTAAATGATGTAATTTTATATTTTCAATTTACTTAAACTCTCAAAGGAAAGAATTTATGTTTTTAGGATATGCACAAAGAGATTTAGATCTCTAAATGGTGTTGTATGTGAAATGTTCGCATAGGAGGTGTTTTTAGATTATATTGGCTGCTAGGGAGGTACGACAAAATTTTTTTTTTTTTTTTTTTTTTTTTTTTTTTTATTAAATGATGTAATTTTATGTTTTCAATTTACTTAAACTCTCAAAGGAAAGAATTTATGTTTTTAGGATATGCACATATAGCTCCAAATGGTGTTGTATGTGAAATGTTCGCGTAGGAGGTGTTTTTATATTATATTGGCTGCTAGGGAGGTACGACAAAAATCTTTATTTTTTTTTTTTTTATTAAATAATGTAATTTTATGTTTTAAATTTACTTAAACTCTCAAAGGAAAGAATTTATATATTTAGGATATGGACATATAGATCCAAATGGTGTTGTTTGTGAAGTGTTCGCTTAGGAGGTGTTTTTAGATTATATTGGCTGCTAGGGAGGTACGACAATAATCTTTATTTTCAATTTTTCTTTTAAATGATATAATTTTTAGTTTCCAAATTACTTAAACTCTCACAAAAAGAAGTTTTGTATTTAGGATATGCACATATAGATCCAAATGGTGTTGTATATGAAATGTTCGCGTAGGAGGTGTTTTTAGATTATATTGGCTGCTAGGGAGGTACGACAAAAAAAATTTTTTTTTTTTTTTATTTATTTTTTTTTTATTAAATGATGTAATTTTATGTTTTCAATTTACTTAAACTCTCAAAGGAAAGAATTTATGTTATAGGATATGCACATATAGCTCCAAATGGTGTTGTATGTGAAATGTTCGCGTAGGAGGTGTTTTTAGATTATATTGGCTGCTAGGGAGGTACGACAGAATTTTTTTTTTTTTTTTTTTTTTAAAAAGTATTTTTTATTAAATGATATAATTTTTAGTTTCCAATTTACTTAAACTCTCAAAGGAAAGAATTTATATTTTTAGGATATGCACATATAGATCCAAATGGTGTTGTATGTGAAATGTTCGCATAGGAGGTGTTTTTAGATTATATTGGCAGCTAGGGAGGTATTCAATTATTTTAATTTTTCAAAAAGTCTGTTTAATAAAAATGAGTAATTAATTAAGTAATTAATTTTACTTAATTAAAACTACACGAATAAATAATTCACTAATGAGGTTATGGACTTATGGATCATATTGGTCTTGGATGCACTATGTTCGCTGAAGATGTGTTTTTATATTATAATGGCTCCTAGGGAGGTACGGAAAATCTTTATTTATTTTTTTATTACAAAGATTTTCCGTTCCTCCCTAACCCCTAACGTACCTCCGTACCTCCCTAAACTTAAAATGTCACAAGAAAGTAGTTATGTATTTAGGGTATGCTAAATACACATATAAATCCAAATGGTGTTGTATGTGATAAGTTCGCTTGGGAGTTGTTATTATACTTTATTGGCTGCGCTATGGAGGTATGAATATGAATTGATTTCTTTCATAAAAAGTAATGAGGAATTTAATTGTTGTTAAAAATGCTATTGTATGTGATATGAAGACTCGGATGTTCGCTAGGGAGGCATTAATGTCTAGATTGGCACCTCCGAGTCTCCCTTGCGAACAGTTCGCAAGGGAGACTCGGATGTTCGCTAGGGAGGCATTAATGTCTGGATTGGCACCTCTGGCCGCGAGGGAGACATGGCCGCCAGGGAAGCGTTTTTGGCTGAAAATGTTCGCTAGGGAAGCAAGTTTATCCTTATATATATATATATATATATATATATATATATATATATATATATATATATATATATATATATATTACAAAAGGATAACCCTAAGCATAAGCAAAGTTGATTATTATCTTTCCATTGTATAAGAGGAGCCAAGTGTCTTCAAAGTAAGTTTGTTTTCCGGAAAAGCACGAGGAGGTCATGTGTCAAACAATGAGCTCCATCAAATATGAACTTTATTTAGAGCGTAAAAATATCAAAAATGTCGAGTCATTGTGACATAATAAAAATAATTTAAGTTGAATAAAATACACAATGTTAGTCATTATTGTGCACTTAAATAAATAATTAATTTGGTATTCCTTAATTAAAAACAACTTAAACAAGTACAATACAAACAATTATTAATTCTTCCAAGAAACGAGAATACATGATTTAAAAGCTTCATTTAAAATTATTTATTTATAAGGTAGTAGGTATACTGTATAAGTAAATTTATATTATACCGGAATCGCTTGTAAAGTAATTTCTCAATATCTAATAAATACTTCAAACCGAAATGGGAAGGTACAAATTGGAGGTAGTCCAGTAAATCGAAAGAGGCATCTCGTAAAAATAAAGAAGGCAAGAGGGAAACCGAACTATTTCCCCCCAATTGATGTTTTATACGGAATTAAACGGAAATTTATATGATTATTTTACAAGTTATTTACATGGTTATGGAGGGATCCTTAACGCACGGTCTGAACGAAGGACGCCGACTTACCACCTGCACTGCAGCGAGCCTTTGATCTAAGATAACGCTCGCGAGGGAGAGAAAAAAAACTTGTCAGCCTTTCATCAAACCCAATAAACTAGAAACTTAAATTGAAATTTATTCAAATCCCGTGGGAATTTACTCCGACAACATATTGAATAGGAATTTGCATAGACGCTTCTCTTGCGTTTATAAATCAGAGACAAACAAAAAATCAATTATAACAAGGCAAAAAATAAAATTGATAGTGGTTCAATTTAATTACCTTGTACACACCTTTCGAACGATTTGTCAAGAATGAATAAAGCGTATAATTTTAAAGGTCGAGTGAGAATGGACTTTTTTTTAAATGATAATATGATAATAACAACTTTGATCCTGATCGTAATATATTGCTTTCTAATTAATAAGTATAAGCAAACTGCGGCTAAAGAAATACGAGAATAATTCAACCGCAATTATTTTTATAAAAATTACTATAAAAGCTATGTAACTCCATTAAACTATTAACTCAATAGTTAGCTACACACGAGCTGATTTTATTACGGATCAGATCGGTGGATATTTTTGACAGACCTAGTCGGCAGATCTCAGGTCTGTCATTCCCCGCTAACGAGCAGGTCCCCCACGTCGGATATAGTCCATTAAATCAGCCAGAAGGTCTCGATCCGCTTGTGTGAATTGAAAATCTGCCGATTTTTCTTTATATATCTGCGTATCCAGGTCTGTCGTAGGCATTTTGGTCTGTCTCAGGTATTTTGTCTGTCACCTGTAGTCATTGCAAATATTTCAATAACATTTTTTTAACATTGTTAAGAAAAATCACATCTTAAGACGAAATTAATTTTGGATCTTAAGTTGGGCGTGCTACCCCTTTAAAAATTATTTCTCGTAAACGTTTTGATGAAAAAAAAAATCGTAAAATGCAGACCAATGAAATAAAAATTAAACAGTATACGTCGATTACTCGAAAAAAAGAGATATTGATGCTAAAAAACATGTTATTCTTAATTAAAGTAATTAAATTAAAGCTCAGTTTTACTATGCATAATAAAAAGATTGCTCGAATTTGTCGGGCCAATTTTTTATATTCTTGTAAGCGTAATGCTCATGCTTGAGCTTCCTCAAATAAGGATGTTTGCTATAGAATTCAATTAGTTGTTCAATATGAACATTATTCTTCACCATATTTGAAATAAATTGATGCCGGAATAATAAAAACAAAAAAGGAGTGAAAGAAGAAAAACAAAAAACTAAAGCCGCAGACATATCTAAATCATATATCTATCGGTATATGTTGAGAACGGAAGGCTGGATCGCTATATTCTATCGTGGATCCGATATCCGCCGATAAGAGCTTCATGTTGTGCCTCCACTAAGTACCAATACGAATATGGGTTAATACATAAAATGTTGTATATTTTATTTGGAATATTCTCTTGTTGTTGTTTATTTTTGCAAAGAATAGAAATAACAAATTTAAAAAATTATAAAAAGGACTAATAAATTATATAATTCTATGTTTGGTTTTATATTTTTACAATAGACTGATTAAATTTCAAAAATTCTTTAAGCGTTGTCCTGTAAACTACCCTAATTTTAAAACAAGGATTTGAGTAAAAAAAATACAAAGTGGCAAAAGTCGTAAATTTATAATCATCATACATTCCACTAACTTTCGAATTCTTTGGCAATCTAAACGAAATTCTTGATCTCAACAAAACAGATTTATTTAAAACTTATATGGCTGGATTTTAATTATATATATTTTTTTATATTATTATCTACGATCAAGATTACAACTGTAGCTCATTTACAAGGAATCCTAAACTTGGTTGAAAGCAAATTTAATCTAACTTTCACATCTACTTATTCAAGTCTTGTTTTGACATTTGAAATATTGTAACATCAATTCCTTTGATAATTAATTAATTCATTTTTTTCTATTACCTCTTATTACTTATGATACCGGTTTGTTGGTAGCGGTTGCGCAAATATATATATATATATATATATATATATATATATATATTGTTTTTTCTCTCTCAGAATCCTTCTTTCAAAGTAAATAACTGTAAATGAGACAGAGGCACCATTAATTGACTCCTACTCTAGGTATATCTTATCTAGAGATGATGAAAATTATATTCAAGTTTTTGAAACCTGAATGGTTACGTTTTTTTTTTACATGAATGAATTCCGATTACTTTAAATCTAAACACAAAATGGCGATTACGGATTAAATTTAAAGAGAATGACTTAAAATTGTTGTTTTCGTTTAATGGAATATAGAACAGTGTTTTTTGAAGACGGTGTGTTTAGAAATTAAGTTACGTATAACGTTCTTATTTTAATATACAATATTAAACATTATTAAATTTTAATGCGAATAAACTTTAGCAGCTCAATGCGAATGTGATTTGCTTTTGATGTAATTTTAGTAAGATCGAATTTTATTTTATTTTTGTCCTTTCCAAAAATCAACTATCGCTAATAACACTGATTATGTTGGTGAAGGCGGAAAGGTCACTTAAATATTTTGGGCCAACTTGGAACCGTGCTGGGGCCAAGTGTCCAAGGAACATAACAGCCAAAGGGCAACGGAACTTCCCCTATATTTGTAGAGGAGATTCTCATAGTCAACTAAAACCTGATAACACTGTTGACAGCTTGTAAAAGGTTGCTCAAATAGAGTAGCTCAACTTGGAAAAGTGCTGGGGCAAATGTCCAAGGTACATAACTGCCCAAGGCAAGGGAACTTCCCCTATATTAAAACTAAACCATTTGTATGTGAGGCAAGTTATTCTCTTACTGGTTTGATACAAAGAGGCTACACTTTGGATTAAATTTAGTAAGTTAGTTGAGTTTTGCTTATTTTTTCACCATTTTACTGATATCCGGGTGGAGATGCTAAATTTAGTACCTACTTCATATTGTAAGTCACATTTCAGCAATTGCAGAAGAAATCCTTTCTTCTCGCTAAAATCTGAAAAGTGCGCTGTCATTTTGCATAATGTACTACATTTTTTTTTACTGTCCCTACTTTTACTAACAAAAGAGTTAAAATAATATACGACAATTATCTGCCAACGGTAATGCATTACGTGCCACAAAAAGTAAATTTAAAATAAAATTGGACTTATAAAAATAATTTTTCTCTGAGATAGGTACAGGATTAGTAACTTGATTTTAGAACCATACCAACTTGATAGAAGAAACAACCACCCGTTTTATTCTTTCGATGGAAAACGTACATCCAGTAATCCAGTCAGATATGAGCAGGTATATAAGTAGTTCCTTATAATACGCATATACTATGCAGATTCTTTTATAAAAATATAAATTAGGTTTTACATAAAAATTTAATTAAAAGAATAATATACTAATTATCGTAAATTTGATATAAAAATTATAAATTAATACGTTTGAAGCTCTGCTCACATAAATATTATTTAATAATAAAAAAAATAGTATTGTTTACAGATTAATGTACAGTTAAATACAGGTAAAACTGACATAAGTTGCTTTAATATCAGAATTAATACGAAAAATAAAGAAATGCAGCAGATTAGAAAAGAAAGAAGTAGCTGGAAGGCTTATATTATACTCGGTGGCTACCCGTTGTACGCATTAATATTAGTGGACCATCTACAAAGAGATTAGTCCACACACTAAATACATATATATACATAGTTGGTAAGAGGCCGGTTAGAAGAAGGCATCGCATTATACTAAATATGCCCTAAAGCAAACACTTAACATTCGGCCTTACACCTACAACCTACAAGACCAGTTCTCCTCGCCTCACCAGCCACTAAACAAACCAATCTCATACCATTAAAAAATACAGAAGCTCAAACCGTATGTCAAATATTTGTCAAATGCTATCATTCAGTTTCTTAATATATTTTTTTTAATGATACAATTTCTACATTTTTATTTTTTGATATTTTTAATTTTTAATTTAGTATGCGTAATTCTGCACTAACAATAGTGTTGCATGAATAATAAGATCCTCCGCGTGAAAGAGAGCGACCGTAGAAGGGACCTGTGTTGAATTATATTGAACTCTTTTGACGAAACAGTTTTCGATGATGCTATAAAATACATATCTCTTATACAGTGGGAATAAGTTAAAATTGATTGTAAGGCTATTGATAGTATTATGCGAATAACAATACTGGCAATCCGAATAGAACGATTCATTCACTGTATTGTGCAAAGTAACGCATGATTTTGGTTACATTACATTATTTAGGTACTTAAAGGTTTACTGCAAAGGATTAGTTTTATGGATTATAATTGTTAACTAATGGTGAGATTCTAGGGGGGGGGGGGGGATAATTGTCCCGATTATCTCATAGTTACAGAGGTGCACACTAGAGTGCTCCTCAAGAGTAACAGGATGTTAATATAGTTAAAGTTAAGTAGTAGTAGTAGGTTCTAATACTAGACGGGTATTTCTCTTTCTAGGACGAACTACTTGTTCGATCCTAGAACAATCAGGCCTTATTGAGGCCGTTTTAACTAGTCCTGTGAAAAAGAGTTCCAGCCACTTCACGTATGGTGTGATCATTAATGATCCATGTATATAAGGCCGAGGCGCGGGATCGACCCACGACCACGTGCTGCCCTCGATGGCAAGTGCCTAAATCCACACGTTTACGCTAGCTCCCAAATATAGTTTGTCTTCAACGTAAATCATATTATTGATGAAGGACAACATAATAAAAATAATTGAAATATTTCTACATAAATTTCAAAGAATGTTACCTTGTGAAAACTTCATTAGAAGAACTCATTACAACATGATTGTTTTCGTTTTATACCTGAAAAAAAGAAATATTCATATTAAATTAGAGAATTTAAACTAATAAATAAAAAAAGATTATTTAATTTATTTTATAAACAAATACTATTTTGTTTGGTCTCCAATGGGGAAACAATAGAACTTCTTCTTTGTGTTTGTACAGTCCAATAAGGAAGTATATCTTCTAAGATTGATGTAGAGTTAGTAATTCAAAGCTTATAGATATTAACTCTGTATCACATTAGGTTTGTAAAGTAATTTGTTGTTTGACTGGGAAAGTTGAGATATTAAATAACATTACTGGCAATATTACTTGAGTAATAAGCATAAAGGGAACGATAGTCGGGAACCCCTTGGACACACTGTATTAGTGTAAAAGAATTGCGCACTGCCATACTATAAGTAAGAAAGTTTGGTCACCACATCACTTAAATAAATTTAAAAGTGTTCCATTGCTTACTAACAGGGTCAATTTCACTTAAAACAAAGAAAATTTAAGGACGATTTGAATTATAAAATAAATCTGCGAAGGAAGGAGGTAAAGAGGGAAAATGCAAGTTCAAATTGCGGGAAGCCAAGATATGATCAGTTTTTACTGTGGGTAAGAGAGAGGGAGGAACCTCGTCCCCGGTTATCGGAAGTATATAGGAACAATGTGGGACAAAAAGAAATGTGGGTTGAATTGATAAGAGAGTAGTAGTCAAGCTGGGTTGTGGAAGGGGAGTAAGGGATGAGATAAGCGGTGCGAAGTTAAACACGAGGTAAGGATAAGGCGAAAGGGTGAGCGGTGCCAAGATAAGCAAGGAGCCGGTCTGATAAGCGGAGAAGAGTAAAAACTGGCAGAGAGGAGTTATAAGTTGGGAAACTATATGAGTGGAATTGCAGGACCCTAACCTGATAAGAAACGGTCAACTCTCCGGCTGCAATTAGTACTAAAACTAACCCACCTGTAATACATACAGCATCCTCCTCTTCTCTACGACTGACCTACAGGATATCATTTATCACTGTTTTAAGGTCCGTATAACGTGTAGCCGGGGTAGAAGGATCAAGGGTGTATTTATACCGGTAAGTTTTCTACTATCTCAAAGCACGGATTGAGCGAACCATAAAGCCTTGTATCCGATATTAACCGAGGTCCATCATCGGTCAAACCTTTCGACTCCCTCGACGACTTTAGATAGTCCGGATATATCATCCCTCAAACTAGCTACTAAACGCCCGACGTCATAGCCACCGTTATCACAGACCCGACGAGCCAGTGCAATAAAGAACTAGTTCATGCAACATTAACTCCTTTATACCTGCCGATCCTCGGCCGATCCCTCCCCCTTTACCCCGTGTCTACAGGATCGGTTATAGATTAACCCTGTGGAAATAACGTTTTATCCACCAGATATATCCCTGATACGGACTACATTATTCAACCCTTCAGCAAGCACCGAACTATGACGCTATAAAAGAGATTGAAACACGATATATTTTATTACACTCTAATCCAGCGAGACAGCGAGAATCGTTTTTAAATGTACCGCAAGAGTCAGTCAAATAATAATTGGTCACTCGCATCAGCTAAGAAGATTAAATGCATATCAGGGCATTAACAAGGCTGGACATTCTTAATTATATCCCTCCCACACTGTTCGAACCTATATTACACGTACCTATACTATATATATATATATATTAATTTATGCTTATTTCCTTAAAATGTAAAGTTCTTATTAACAGTTTTAATTTTTTCTGATAAAACTATAGCGGAGTATCGTCGTAGTGGTAGTAGCGAAGCGTCTCTTTCGGTGGCGCAACACTTAGCCAATCGCAAGTGAGCGACGTATGAATAATTTCTGAAACCCCGTTATTTTTTTAATTTTTGACAGAAACTAACTATACTTCTTAACTATGATTTGTTCGTTGATTTGATAAAAATATTAAGGAGGACAGGACATGATAAGATGAATTGGTAATAAATCGTTTTCCCTACTGACCCTAAAACAAAATGTAGCATTGAATTAATACACAATTGAATAGAATTTAAGTACATTTTTATTTGATACCCTAAGCCCTAAAGTACTTATGTACTTGTTACTTTAAATCTAAGTAGCAAGGCTGTTAGCGTAACAGACTTTTCATTATCTATAATTAAAGTAGGTATTGATAATTCCCTCGGTTTCTTCCTATTATCAGAGAGGTCCATATTTATTTTACTTGAACAATTTCTTTCTACTTAAGTACTGACTTATTTTTTTACATATGAAAAAGTTGGTTTTGAATACTTAATCCAAGAAAGACAATTTCTTCAGTTCGACAAATATTATGTTTTTGAAATTGTAGATAATGTTGTTCAATAAGTTGTTTGGCGCGTATTTCTAAAATAACAGCTACTTAACAATTATTTATTTTATATATGCAATTTTCAAATTCAAAGCAAATATTCAATACGTATTTACTTTTATTTGACTTTCAAAATGCAATTAATATAAGTTAATCTATGTTATGAAATTTTCTTGTTTTTTTCTATTTATCTAAAGTACACGTTATTTAGTATTCAAATGCAGAACTCGTTGATTTTGTGGTTTGCCAGGGAGAAAAATGGAGGAAGGGGTTAAAAAAGTATAATATACTGGTTTTAGGTCGGAGTAGAGTGGGGAAGGAGGGTGAAGCCGCTAACTTTTTATCTGGTATACATAGATAGCGTAATAATTTCTGCAGACAGTGGGAAAACTGGAATAAAAGTTGATGTAAGCGCTGAAAAGTGCGATAAGGTTGTTTCGGCTTGGAGTAGGGGGAGGGTTTAGACGGTGCAACAGAGATAAGGCATGCTGCATTTTTTACAAAAAAAATTAATAGATATATTCGTATGTATATACATATACATATATACAAGGGGATTTTGTTGAACTGTTTTGTCTGGATATTTGTAGAGGTTTTTTGAAGGTAACACATGTAACCGTTTCGTATCTCTTGGGAAGGGGGTAGAGCAAATGCCAAGCTTTATGTTTTTATGAAATACAGTTTTTTAGCGCGACATCATGATGGGGAGTGGGGGTTAAAAAAAACTCGCGAGACTCCGACTGGAGTGCTGGATTTCCCTCGCGCTTTCAACAAAATAGAGGTGAAATAGCTACCATGGAAGAAGGGTTGAAGAGAAACAGCGCGCGCGGGATTTCTAAAAAAGATACGGGACATTTGATAATTCTCTGTCGCCTTTATCAGTACCGCAGAAACACCCGCGCTCTGTATCAGATGCCCAAGAGAAATATGGGCACAAGCTGTGAGGGGTGGCAAAATCTACAGCGCAATATACTAACGACAATAGAAAGGACCAACCACTGCCACTCTGAACATACAAGAACAAAAAAATAATACTTCACTTTTTATCCACTTTTGAAAAATCCCGAGGTGTGTTGAGCTTTTTACTCCATTTTCAACAAAAAAGTACAATATAACAATTTTTTATACACTAAAAAAGACTTTTGTGTGTCATGCTTTTGTTCAAATTTTGGAGGAAAAAATTGTCTTTTATTTTTTGGTCGTTGTCTACAAATCTAAACAACAACAAGTAATCGATACAAACATATTTTTAATTCATATCCTGTCAGGAATACTTCAATCTCCATTCAAAAACTTTATTAACTGTTTCCTTTTTTTCAACCACGAGTCGAGGAATCTCGATAAAATACTGTGGATGGTAGAGAACGGTATTTCATATTCGATGAAATAAACGATACAAGAGCCGGAATAAAAAAACGAAGTTAAAAAAATGAAAGTACCTGTATAGTCTAGTCTTATTGGAAGGCTTCTACATAATACCTATAAAAATGATTGCGTACAACTTTATTGTTTTCCCCTAAAGGCTTTAAAATGAAGGAAACAATTTGTTTTTTTGTTTCTTTTCTCTCTGTTGGATTTAGACTTAAAATGAAAGTAAAAGAAAGTTAAGATATTAAAAATGATATACAGCTTCTTTTTATTTTATTTTTTAACAAATTTTTATAAAAAATCAATATATTTTAAAAGTTATTGTACTTCCGTACATATGAATATACTTTACAAAATGACATATATTTAAAGAGAGAAAGAGAGACAGAGTTCTTTATTAGTTCATTATTATTATTTTGCTTTCAGAAAAAGCAAAATATATATTACTTCTTTCCCATTTATTGAGACCTTATTATTATTATTAGATAAAAAGAAACAGAAAAAAGCTTACGAACATAATGTCAAATAATAATCCTAGTTGAGTGAGATCTCATGTTTTGACGATTCGTTAATTCCCAAACGATCAGAAATCCTTGTAATCAGACGATGTCGCTGATAAAAATACTCGAAATTAAAAAAAGAGTTAAATCCTCACACAACTAAAAAACAAAAAAACTTTTTTCTTAAGTATACTCAATACGAAGATCAGATCAGATCTGGGAGCATACAAAAACTAAATATAATGGGTTGAAAAACAGCGGATTTTTAAGGAGCAGACCGAATGATAAAATGATGACGATAAGAAGCTACATTAAACAGGGTGGTCTGAACACAAATCTTATGCAGACTCAACGAGGACCAAAAAAAGGGACATTAATTTGTTGTTTGATCCTTCTTAAGAATAAAAATAAAAGATTGATAAGGCTTAAGGAGAAATCTCAAGACAAGTCCTGGCTGACGCCTGACGCCCACATGTCACTTCAGGTAACAGCGACAACCAACACAAATATCCTTGGATTCGAATCTCGACAAAAGAGATACGAAACAAACCACACACTACTTCAAAACCGAAAAAGTCATTAAGGAAATGAATCTATTAACAAGGTTACTTTATTCAAAGATAAGATGATGATTGAGAAGCAGCAGAGAAAAAAGACACACGGACCTTTAGGAAAATAATAATCTGAAAGTGACTCGGTAGAAAATCTACATACACAAGGAATAATTCATGTAGTGTTTTGAGGCTTTGTTCTTTGTTTCGTTAAGAGGATATTTAGATTAGAAATAAAAGGTGGGACAATGTGTTTCTAAGAGACCAGGTGGCCACAGGACACTTCAATTAATTATTATTAAATTTGTATATCGGTGTATGGATCGAGAAAATTTCTGTATCAGTTCTTCTGCATAAACAGATGTTAAATAAGAGAAGACCTGCAGATACAAATTTTACTTTTTAAGGATAGACATTTTGCAATTTTTTTGGAAAATTTAAAAGTACAGTACCTATATAGTCTAAGAGATAGCGTGCAATAAAATGTCGAATATCAAGCTGGAATTTGGTGTATAAGTTAATATTTTGGTGCCTTTTATATGGTCATAGCTAAGCAATAGGCATTTTAGAAAAATCAAGTTGTTGTTAGTTTGCCACTTGATAGGTAAATACTTTATTTGAATAGGTGAGTTTGCCACTTGATAGGTGAAGTAATATTTGAATAACTGACTTATCAAGTGTCAAACTAACTTCAACTTGATTTTCGGTCTACAAACTAATTTTGTACTCAACTCAGGATCATAAAAATCATATTGTCCCATAATTGGCGGGACATGGCCGCTCTCCACCGATTCTTTTTTTGAGTTTTTCAAATGTCCATTGCAAAGCTTTGTTCCACAGACGAATTTAGCCAACCACATATTCTTAAAAGGCACTAAAAGATTAACTTGTACTCAAAATTCTAGCTTGACATTAGTCAGACACTTTTTTGCACGATATATCCTAGACCAGTGTTTCTCAACCTTATTGTACCGGTGGACCACAAGATAGATTCCTCATGTACCCGCGGACCACAAGCCCCCTCCCCCCACCATCCTTGGCCCACCCCTTACCCGCCTCAAATATTACATATTTAATTTATTAATAGTTTGTTATATTTTATCATATTATTAAATGTAGTGCATTAGCAATAATTAATCGTGTAATCTATTACTAAAATATTTTCCATGGGTCTGTTCTACAATAACAGATTACTAATATGATTAATAATAAGCGCAATAAATAATATTAGAATCAAACGGATTTGGTGAATAGTACTATTTATAAATTTTTTATATGGATCTAGCCCCAGTAGATGTCACAAATACTCACATGTATACGAATTTTATTGAGTACAAATTGTATTTGGTTATACATATAAATGCACTTGCGTTGAGTTAAAGTTCTTTAAACATATGACTACATACATACATCCCTGGTGCTACAGCTCTCGAAGAGCCTGGACCTGCAACACAGTTTGCTTCCAGAGATCTCTATCCTGGGCCACAGTCCTCCACCTTCTTACTCCCAGGCGTCGGAGGCCGTCCTCAACTTGGTCGTTCCACCGAAGTCTTGGGCGCCCTCTTAACCTTCTTCCTCCTGGATTTCCTTTGAAGACCTTCTTAGGAGCTCTTTCTTCCGGCATCCTCTCCACGTGGCCCAACCATCTCAATCTTCCTTTACGGATTTCACACACTATATCTGATCTACCATACATTTGATACAACTCCCTGTTGTACCGTGTTCTCCATTGACCCTCTTCACACACTGTCCATAAATGCGTCGTAGAACCTTCCTTTCCCAGCGTCGTAGCAGTTCTTCATCTCTGTTGGTCAATGTCCATGTCTCCGAGCCATAGAGAACAACTGGTCTAATGATGGTAAGGTAAACTCGGATTTTGGTATCTCGGCTAATAATACTGCTTTTCATTACCCTCAGGAGTGAAAAATAGCTTCTATTACCTGCTGCCAATCTAGTCTGTATCTCCTGGGTTACACTATTATTGCTAGTTAAAATTGATCCGAGATATTTGAAATTATTTGCATTTTTAAACCTATCTTCACCAAGTTCTACTTGTACTGGGGGTAAGTTGGCTCTACGAGTCATCAACATGTACTCTGTCTTATCCCTGTTGATCTCTAGGCCTACTTCCCGTGCTGCTTGCTTAAGCACTTCATAACCCTCTTGTAGTGGCCTTTTGGCTCTTGCTATAAACCCGACATCATCAGCAAAAGCAAGAGTTTGTAATTGTCGATTAAATAAAGTTCCACCGGGGTTTGAAGGGATTCTTCTTATGGCTTGTTCCAACACCAGGTTAAAAAGCAGAGTAGATAAGACGTCACCTTGTCTTAGACCTTGGTTTATCTCAAAAGAATCTGACAATTGACCATCAATTTTCACCTTGCTGCTTGTCCGCCTTAAGGTAAGCATAACTAATCTAATCAGCTTGGATGGTATTTTAAAATTACTTAAGGTTTCAAGTAGCTTTCCTCTAATGACACTATCAGTCGATATACAGTTGATGAACATCCACATTAAACTCGTAACATTTTTCTAAAATTTGCCTTATAATAAAGATTTGATCCGTAGTTGAGCGATTTCTACGAAAACCACACTGGTACTCGCCAATTAAACCTTCAGCAATAGGGGAAAGTTAAAGATATGACTATTGTCATTTAAAAAAATGAAGAATTATGTTGTCAATGGCTACCTTAAGCCTCATTTCATTACACAACTTGTCAATATTTGGCTTAAAAGTAGTCAAATTTATATACATACATAGGTAGGTACATATGAAATGTGTTTATGCAAATGTGTTCACTTATATGTACCTACTGAAAATCACAAAAGTAACTATAGATACATAAAGAACAAACTAAATAAAGCGCGGTGTGTTGACTAAAACTAAAATAAAAATCCCGTCAAATACTTGCAAGCAAGTTACTAAAAGGGGTTCTTCGGTCATAAGAATTCATAAATACATTATTTTTTTTTTAACGAAAATATGTTAAAAAAGTTTCACTTTTAAGAAGCAAGGTGTGCATATATTTAGGAACGCGGCAGCGTTCCGCCCCGCCAAGTCAAAAAGTTAAAATTTCACAAAAGCTGCCAGTGTATATATACTGTAGGTGACGAACTAGGGTTTTTGATGGTCTGCAGCGTGGAATACATACAAGCTACCTAAATAATTTTTTAATATCTTTGAAGGCCGTGCCCTGTAGATCAAAATTAAAAAAGAAAAACTCGAAATCGATCAAGTAGAAGTAGAGAAAAATAGGTTTGAAAATGGTAGTTTTGATGACTTCTTATTCTTATTCTTATTCTTCCTTCATTTTACGTTGACGCACCTACAGCCTAAACTGCTGAACCGATTTTAATGAATGAGGGCTTTTTGGATTCGTCTAGGGCCCTAGTGCATCCCCCCCCCCCCAACTCATCCCCCCCCCCCTACAATCAATCAACTTATTTCTATGCTGAATGTGGAGTGAGAAACCAAGCTAGCAAACAGTCTAAAATGGGTAGAAACCAAGTCATGCGAAGTAGTGAGCCTATATTATATTATTACATATAAAAAATAATTATTACATATATAATGACAATAAATATATATAATGATATATATAATATAATGATGACTTATATATATATATATATATATAATGATATATATAATATAATGATGACTTATATATATATATATATAATGATAATAATAATAATAATCAACAATATATATTATTGTAATTATACCATTAGTTACTTTTAACATATATACTTTATAATAAGGACAATATTAAGGGGTCACTTCATTACTTATATAAGGTCAGGATCCAGCCTGATATGCGCCAATGATAGCAACGTTAGTGTATAGTGGATAGCAACGCTAGGTGGCCAAATGCTGCTAAAAATCTTTATAATATGCTGCTACTATAAGAATGTTAAGTTCTTTCAATGTCATAGGTCTCGTAGTTCTCCAATCTCCATGGGCCTTGTCCAGCTCTTAACTTCACTTTTATATGACTCTAATGTGTGGGAATAAACAGTTTAGAGAATCCTTCCTTAGGGACCGTACAAAAAGTCATGAAATCTGACCAAAAACCACTTACGTGGTAAAAAAAAAAACACCCCGCCAAGTCTGTGGTCCAAAAAAGTTGTGAAATCAACTTTCTATCCCACCAAGTGATGTTGGCACTTTCTCCTGACCCAACACTGTCAACTTAGATATTTATCAGCTTCTCCTTGGCGGTGTGCCTGCAGTACTACCCAAAGTTAACTGGTTGTATTCCACGCATCCTCTGCAAAGAAAGTAGTAGTTGCATGGGGTAATTCCATGAAAGCTTAATTAGTAGATTACTTTTTTCTATTTTATTTGATTTTTGATAATGGGAAAGATTTACAGCAATGACCATTGTGGCATCGAGAAGAAGGCTCTTTCGATGCCACTTTTAACAACACTGTTAAAAGGCTTTCCTCTCCAACATGCTCCTGCATAAATTAGATCTATTTGTCTAGAACTATAAGACTATGGGGTGAACAACTATCTTTCCACACAAACCTCATGAGTGAAGATGAAACAAGAAATTGTATTGGTGTTTGAAAAATATTAAAATTTCAGTTTCTGGAAATGGCAAGGCACATCGCCAAGGAGAAGAAGCTGATAAGTATCTAAGTTGACAGTGTTGGGTCAGGAGAAAGTGCCAACATCACTTGGCGGGACAGAAAGTTGATTTCACAACTTTTTTGGACCACAGACTTGGCGGGGTGTTTTTTTACCACACAAGTGGTTTTTGGTCAGATATTATTAAATATGATGCATTTTTCACGTTCAAAAGAAAATGAAATGGAAAATCTGGTTTTCAAGGTACATATTAAGGTATACATATAAAATAGGCAAATAAAATTGAATTTAAGAACATAAATGCTAAGAGACAGAATGGGCATTATTCTCATATAATTCTGACTAACAATAACAATAATGGAACTAAAAATAATAAAGATTATAGGACATCCTTAAATGAAATGAATAATCTTACAATTTTAAGATATTTATAGTTATGGCATACAATGCAGACTATCTATCGAGAAATATGTGTATATAATATTTTATATATAATCTGAAACCACAGCGTAGATTTCTCTCAGGGCTATCTGATATCTGAACCGGGGGTCTCCGGTGAGTGTGAATACTCCAGGAAACGATGATTAACTACTTGGACTTTCTCCACAGGGTGCGTTACTACGATAGAGAAAGAACAAGAATAATACAGAACCGCGGCAATACAACCAAAGGTGAATAAATATGGGATGGAAACTAACACCCGTATCGATAAACTCTACTTACATAAACTCCCTTCCAGAGACACCCTGATGTCTTATCTTATAACTCCGACAGACAACAAATTGTTACCTCATGTTTTTCTGTCTGAAATTTATTACGAATTTTAAAAAGAGATTTTTTATGAAAAAGATATATTTCTCAGAGGGAGATCGAGTAAATGGGTTTTGTCCATTTACAAAAGTAAACAAACTGTATATAATATGAAGAATACATGTTAAATGTCATTTGGATAACAGATGAAAATTTCTTTTTTTCCACCGATTCCTTTTAACGTTATTAACACAGATTTTTAAAAACCAAAAGCACTTATAACTTTAGATAAGATAGTAGGTGGTAGTGTGGTCCCATTCAATGAAGGCTCATTGATATTCAGTAATATCAATGAAAGATGAATGCATAGATTTTAGTGCCTTCGTAACTTATAATTTTTATCGATTATTATACAGTGTCGGAGCCAAATAAACTTCAATAATCATAACTAAGGTGAGTTTATATCAAAAGAAATCAATAATATATATTATTTTTGACAAGACGTCACTGTAACATAACATAGTTACACCCTAGGTTTTCCAGTCCGTTCTACAAATTACTGAGATTCGATTAGATATATAACCGGTGCATTAGTCAGTATATTATAATGTATTCTGTATTTTTTTTTTTTTTTTCTACAACTTCAAGCTCCAAGTTCAGAAAATTAAAGAAACTAAAAAGTTATTTTAAGCAAGTGCTTAAACGACTATTTTATTATTTTTAAATAATATTTAGGTACATTTTTATAAAAAATGGAAAGCGAAGAATACGTCTTTATGAAAAAATAAAAATAATATCTAGAGAGAAACAAATACTTTTGTAGAAATCAGGCTAAACACAATTTCTGAAGTGAAAATCCGTTTTTGTATGATTTCATTTAAAAAGAAAAGGCGTTATACTCATTACTCATCTTTTGATAAAAGAACCTAGGGATGGAAAAATAACAGACAAGGGACGATGGTGTGTAGGCGTGAAAGGGTTGTCTTTTTAATGAGGATAAAAGATCACCGGCAATGGGGTTGACGGTGCGGAAAGGGTGGGCCAAGGTAACATTTCTCCGACGGACCTTTCCGGATTCAGCAAGAAAATCACAAGGGAGCAAACGCAAACACCGGGAGAAAAGTTAAAGGTGTTTGCTTTTAAGGGGATCTCGGCTTTCGGAAAAGACTCGTCATAAAATGACCGGGGAGTAGAGGAAGTTAAGGAGTATGTGAGACCGGGTTGAGATTACGGTGGAGCGTGTATGTGTGTCTGGAGGTCAGTACACAATTCTAGTAAGTATGGGGTTGCGCTATCGTACTTTCGCCCCATTACTCGTGCCCCTTTCTGATAACAAGGCACGGAGAAGCTCCCTCTAAAATCTAAACAAAAGCGAATACCATCCCCTATCTATACCTCATTCAATAGACGGTCCACGGCCACCGCTCCTATCTATAGACCAGGCTCCGTCCCCGCCCTTAAAGACCCTTGCTGAAAACTGTTAACGCCAACACCTCCTTTAAACACCCCTCCTAGAGATAATGCGGTGAAAATTTTAATGAAATTCAAGTGCTTGCCTGGGCCAGCTCTTGAGTCCATAACAGTTTTTAACCGTCTTCTCCGAATTTCCTAAAACCTTCTCTTACACTCGAGCAGATAAAAGAATGTCTGTTTCAAAATGAAAATGTTCGTCCTTTTAAAACCCGGGTGATAAAACCTTATATAGAGGATGTAGAATATGACTTTTCCAATTTAATAAGAAGCCTCGAAGTCGAATGTCTCCGCCGCGAATTCAAGAAGAAAGAAGATACTGAACTAAGATAAAAAGCATCTTTTAAAGAGGTACCATACATCTAATACCAACATTATCTTTATTGTCATCTGGAATAAATGTCTCACAATCGATTAAGCATTCCCATAGCTGAGAGTTTTATCAAAACCAAAGTATATAACTAACTAATGCACGAATTGTCTTAACTTTTAAACTAAGGAAAAAAGTTGAATTTATGAAATTGTTAAAAAATTTGTAAATTAGATTTTACATTATTTATTAAATCATGATCATCATAAATGTATTTAATGAAAGAAGACCTTGGATAAATTAAATGTATTTTTTATGCCCTGTGCGCATTTAATTATTAACTACTTTAATTACAAAACTATTAGGATCACATTGCATCGATATAATATGCAAAAAAAAGGGTTTCAGGCAACCTCTATATATACGCGTTAAACGATCAACTATTTTTAGCGGGTGGTAAAACAAGAATTATGATTGGATTCAACTCGAATTTGTTCTACGATTTCATTTACCTACTTAAGTCAGCTTTGTAAAACAAAGGGTTATATTCAGAGCCATTTAAAAGATAAAGAACCATAAAAGTTAAAGAAATGCCAACCCTATATTAGATTTAATCGCATAAAGTGATCACCGCGTCCAGTTGAATATTATAAGGAAATTATAGGAAATTTGGTTTCCGGTATAACGGAAAAGGGATGCTCTTCCCCTCCATAAATAATGCAACATTGACTTAAATTGGTAATATGGACAGAAACAAATCAATGTACAATGTACACATCACACAATATAGTACAAATAATTATTATCATATAAAAATATCAATTGATAGTATACACATTATAAAAGGTAAAATTATAAATTATAAAAATAGTAAACCCTCATAATTAAAGATTTTAGAAATTCACATTGAGCAGGTGTAACGCAAAGTAAATTTACACCTGCCAATTTGTCAAATGATTAGTAGCTACACAGAAAATCTATTTTGAGTGTACTATAAACAATCAATTTAATTAAAAAAAGATTGATAAACGGATGAACGCGATAAAAGATTGAGTAAATCAAAATGTTATGCCATTATTAGAGTCCATAAATATTAATTCGTTTTTCTTCTTTAGTAATACCATGAAACCGGATTTTAATTTAGCTTGTAATATTTACAGTGAATTTATTTTTCTCCCTGAATAAATATAATTAAAGTGATTAAAATAACTACAATTTTTTATTAAAAAAATAAATTGACAAATTTAAATAAGAAAAAATGTATTTTGATCACTATCAATTAAACATATGTATATATCAAAATTTATAATTGATAAAATATAAATAATAGTGCACCCTGATATAAATAAAAAGGTTATCGATATTTCATAAAGTTTAAATTGGAGCCGATTTTGAAGTAACAAGTTGAGAGATAGTACGATTAATACAATAAGACTACAAGTTAGAATTAAAAAGGGGTCTTTGAAAGGTAAAAAAATAATAATATTGAAGATGAATCGGGTGTTTTAAATCACATCGAAGGAAAAAATGGCCCTCCCACAGAGATGATAATTACAGGGGTGGTAGCTTAAGGTTTTCAATTAGTGAAGCGGGCTAGCCAAGGTTCATCTGCATAAAGCGCTCGAAGAGCTCCGCGTGGTAACGGCTTGAAAAACCAACTACCTTTATTAATATTGATAGCCGCTATGACAGGGGAAGCAGAAGCTATTAACTACCTCGACAACAGGACTCAATTTGCTCCTGTTAATAAATGGCCTGCCTATGTCTCTCCCCTCTATAACTAATTTCTTCCCTTCCTCACCCAGCTATTAAATGAAATTTACAGCCAGAATTAGGATTATAATCTTTAAATGATGAAAACATGACTTCATTTGTGTACGGACATAGATGTAGGTGAAGCCCACCAACAGAGATCCCTTCTATATTTCAGTTTTTTCATGTAACTGTTATTGATAAGTATGTATCTTATAAATATAGACAATTTTTTTTTTTTTAAATAATGCACGCAATATTTTGGGCGAATAAAAATGTACTTACATAATTATTTCACTTAACATATTACTTAAAAAAAAATATAAATATTTATGAACTTGCTCACTGGATTTTGTGTACAACTTGGCTCTACCAGAACTATTTGATTTATAATAAAATGGCATTAGCAATCTTTTTCAATTAAAATGAACACTCATTTCTGCTAATTTTATGTGCATTAATTTAAAATAAAAATGATATAACACTGAAGACACACTAGCAAGTAAAACAAGAACAAGCAACACTAGCAAGAGCAAGAAGCAAGTAATTGGCTAGCCTATACCAGCAACCGAATCTGTTACAAAAATTAATGAAAAGTTCTGAAGATTTAAAATTTGTAAATCCATCAAAATCGAAACCGAATACATTAAAAAAATTGTAAATCTTAAAACAAGGAAACACGGTACTAAAATTTCAACCAAAATAAAATCAAATTAAATCACGTGACTTCTTTTTAACTTTTTTTTTTTTTTTTTTTGGCATTTGTTTGCACAACATACAGCCATGAAAAGAGAAAAGAGGGGAACCCTTATTTCCCTCTGATACAGATACGATATGTAAATTGATGTCTTAATTACAGATTAAGCAAATAATAATACAGAGTAGAATAAAACAGGTATTTGAACGTAGATTATAAATGAGTGGTTATGTTGACTAATAACATATTAAAAAAGAAATTGAATAAATAAAATAAAATTAAATTAAACTAAAAAACAATAATGATAATATTACAGATAATAAATAAATTAATGATAGTATAGTTAACAGAATAAGATAACGTTTGTATATTGTCTTTTTAATAGTTTATACGTGTAATTTGGCTTGTTTCAAAAAATTGAAAATTATATTATATATTGGTTCCAAGTTCGACGCTAGAAGAGACATATAGTTGAACGGTTGTTGCAATATTTGTTTATGTAGGTGGAAAAACATTGTTGCTCTCGGTACACTGAATTTGATACACTCCATTATTAGATGCTTCTTTTTAACTTGTTATAATAATTGATAATAAATAAATAATTTTGAATATAAAGACGAAAATAGGCTCTAAGAATTAAGACTACATTAACCACTATTATATCACTCCAGCATATTTGAAATGCAGCTGCCTGCACCGGACGTTATATTAAAAGTGACATCTTTATAAAAGATTTTTTAGTTTTAAATTGTAATCGAAATAATCTTTACTGTGCATCAATAATGTCATCATAAACAATAGAGTAGAGAAACACTATAATTAAAATATATATATATATATATATATATATAAATATATGTATATCTTTAAGGATACCCCACTATAACTCAGTAAATATAAAATATATTTTTTCAAATAAAAACTAAAGAAATCAGACAATTGCGCATCTTGGATCAAGATTTTCATTTGAAACACTCGTTCATCTCGCTAATTATTATTATTCTTATTATTTGTATGTTCCTCTAATTACTAGTTATCTTATAGAATGGACTGGAATAGAACTAAACCTATTAAAAAAAAACAAAATAAATAAAAAAACAAAAAAAACAATAGAGTTATCTAAATCTGTTGCTAAAGGTAGATTAATCAAATAATTAACAAAAACATTTAATTGAATTAAAAGATATGAAAATTAAATGTAACACTTTAAACTATGAGAAATATTAAAACTATAATGTGTAGTAAAAACGATGCTCTAATTATTTTTAACAAGATAAAACCCCACAAAATTACAAGAAAAAACAAAGAAACAAAAAAGATATTGAAATAAAAAGTACAAAACTCATGTGTCGTACTGCTCTCTATTTATATTAATATTTATTTATTTTTTGTATTTTATTATTTGACACAGGTCAAACATTTAATGTCAAAAAGCAATAAAATAGTGATTCTTCTTTTTCCCTTAGAAAGTCGAGTTATATCATATATTATATAGTGTACTACCTATAATAAAAATATATAAAACCATGGAGTTTATTTATTTAACAATTTAGTAATTACAAGAACAATTTAATTGTACCATCATAAAATAATATGAGGTAAGAGGTCTTTGAAAATTGCTTAAAGTTTGATTAAAAAACTGTTCTCATAAAAGTATCGTAACAACATTAATTTACTAAACATAAGTACTTGAACTTGCAGGGCATGCGTGGAAAAAATAGTGTAATTACAGTTATTTACAAGATAAGAATACGGTCTGGAAGGTTTTGGAATCGTGTTCAGGGGTTGTTTGTCACGCGTGTGTGTCGACAGATAAGGAAATTAAAATACAACATTTTTACATGATTTAATTTTTTGTTTAAGACCGGGAGAATCGTGTCGGAAAAATCTAAACGAGTCTTGTAATTCGTGCCAAGGAAGGAGGGCCAAGAAAATAGCCGAGACCTACTCAAGTTGTCACCAGAAACGTTTTAAGAGATCTTTATGAGGCGATTAACATGTTATTTCATGTAAGAGGGTGGAAGGACGAGTCGGAAAAAAGTTTTCGGTCGAGTTTACATGACACCGAGCAATAAAAACGGAAGAGAATTAGATGAGAGATAGCCCTGCCGGGGGTTTGATTTAGTCAGGGGTAGCCCTCATATAGAGTAGAGTAATTTTTGCCTTTGTGTCAGTGTTCAACAGGGGAGCACCGTACCAGGTACCCGAGCTTCCATATCTCGCCGCGCATCTTTCTCCCAGCGCCACTGTCCCTTATCAAAGGGTGAACCTTCACGAACTATTCTCACTTTTTTTTACTTTACTTTAAAACCGAAGAAAGAAAAAAAAAATCAAAGCCAAAATAAAAGCTAGTCTAAAAGGGAGTAAATTGCCGATAGACAGTACTATCTGGCGTTTGAATCCTCCGTCGTGCCAAAGGCTCACTAAGGTTTCCGATCATCCCCGAGCAGGCGGCCCATTAGCCGGGGCACAATGGGCCTTCTCTTCCACGCCACTTACAGATTTGTATCTCCTCCCAAGCTACATGGAAGTTAACGATAAAGCCTGCAGGCTTACAAATTACTATATACCCAAGCCGCGTTACACACATATCCTTTGTGTAAAAACCCCTTTATAAATAAATACCGGTCTTGTTTAGCCGCTCCAATCTTCTCCAATTAGAAGTGATTCAATTCACACTTTAACAGCTAATTCGGGTTCGAACAAGTTAACAAAGAAAAGTCTTTTAACAGAAGTACCAAACAAATTCTAACACAGGACGGCGGCAAAAATCAAACCCTAAACTTGATATAAAATCGATGGTCCTGACTCGAAGCCCTTTTTCTTAAATACCATATCTAGGCAAAAATTCAAAGTTCAATAATAGTAAGATTGTTTAAAATGATTCCACCACATATTATTATTAAATATAAAACAGTTGGGTAAGGCTAGTTTAGGGTAGGCTCCATAGTGTGGTCAGGAGCCTTACTGAGGGAAATATGCAAAATGAATTACTGTCCAAATTTGTCTAATGAAAAATGTAAACTTGTAAAAACCTGTACCCATAAAATAATGACAGGTAATAGCAGGAAAGCGCATCATCAAAAGTCTCCTAAATTGTAAAAAAAAAACCCAGGCCTTGACTTACATAATATGAAGATATTATGCAAACTAACAAATCACCGAAATCCTACAATGCGTTGAAATTTTTAAGACTGAGTCATATTAAGAGTTAAATAATTAATATACAAATTCCATTTTTCAAAACTGGTCTTATTTTAGACTTTTTTATTTTTTTTTTTTTGGTTTCTGTATTCTTCACCGTAGTTGTTTCTATGTGCAACATTTGGGGAAGATTGAATCACGGGAAGTAGTTCAAAATTGGGGAAAAGGAAATGTGCGATGAAACTTACAAAGCAAAGTAATATAAGACCAGTAAAAAAAAGTTTCCCAGGACACAGAATAATCGTATTACTAGTGTTGATAAATAATATGATAAAATAATATTAGCAAGTAATAATATTACTTGTATTGTCAATCTAATTAATATAATTCAGTTCTCTGTCAAGACATCAAAATGTAGAGAGTATTGATCCTAGAGCGTAATATACCACTGCAACAGCGGTTATGGGCCTACATTTGGGCGGAGTGAACCTTAAGAGAAAAAGGAAAAATAATAAAAAAAATAAATTTAATTTTGATAGGAAAAGTCGAAAAATAAAAAAATACTTAAATTTATATCAGAAAAAAAATTAAATAGAAGATTATCGAAGAGAAAAAGAGGAATATATGGGAGGGTCTAGATACATTTTAATAATAGTAGACGATTATTCCAGGAAAAGTTTTACATATTTCTTGAGAGAAAAATCAGAAACAGTTGATCAATTAGAAGAGTTTATTTTGCGGGCAAATAAAAACTACGAGAGTAAAGTTAAGAGAATAAGATGTGACAACGGAACAGAATTCGTTAATAGAAGGGTATGCAAACTACTTTACATAGGGATTATGTACAGAACAACAACAAACAATTTACCTAAATCTAATGGAGTAGCGGAAAGTGTTAATTGGGCAATAGTTGAGGGAGCTAGGACTTCACTGATCGACTCAGAATTACCCCTAAAATGCACAGCTGCTTATCTCAAAAATAGAACACCGACTAAGAGAAACGATAAAATCACTCCAGAACACAAATTCACTGGAATAAAACCAAACGTGGCATACCTTAAAGTATTCGGGTGCGAGTGTTATTATTGGTCGGACAAGTCTAAGCGTAGAAAGTTTGATCCTATTACAAGGGTAGGAATTTTCATAGTGTATTCCAAGTGCAGGAAAGCTGATAGACTATTTGATCCTAAAACAAATAGGGTGATAGAGATGTTAAATTTTGTGAAGGCGAAAAAGGGAGTAAGCTTCTAAACACAGGAGTAAACACTAAAGCTAAGTTCACCATATTTAGATTTGACGATGAAAAGATGATCAAGATTATACAGGCAATGACGATGAGAGACCGGTGGGTAGTGAAGAAGAAACTATACCAACTGGAAGACCAATGAGAGCTGCGAAACAAAATGTAAACTATTATAATGAGATAAAAAGTATAGATATGAGAGACAGTAAGAAAATAACAAAACCAAAAACAGTGCGAACGTAGTACAAACAGAGCTGGAAATTCCAAAAAACTATAAGGAAGCATTAGAATAACCAGCATGGAAAGCTGCGATGGAAAAAGAACTTCAATTGATGGCATCAAACACGGTTTGGGAACTAACAGAACTACCAGAAGGACAAAGTTCAGCGAAAAGTAGATGGATATTTACTATTAAGAACCCAAATCAAATCCAACTCGGTTAGTGGCACAGGGCTTCACACAGAAGTACGATGTTAATTATCTAGACACATACTCGCCAGTATCAAGCCTACCAGTCAGAGCGCTAGTGGGAATAGCTGCTCAAAAAGGTTGGGAGATAAGTAATTATGACGTTCAAACGGCATACCTATGCGGGAAGCTGAATGAAACTATTTACATGAAACAGCCACCAGGATTTGAAGAAGGTACAGAAAAAACAGTGTGTAATTTAAAACAATGTATTTATGGACTAAAGAAGAGTGGGAGAGTTTGGAATAAAACACTAGATACACATTTAACAGAAAAGGGGTTTAAGAGCGTAGATACGGACAAATGTGTATACATCTATAGGAAAGGCGATTCCTTTGTAGATGACCTTTTTGTAATATACGGTGACGTACATATTATTCTGGAAGAAGCCATAACATGTATAAGAGAAAAGTTCATAATTGAAACTGGAAGACTGTAGACATTTTTAGGACAGGAAATATAAAAACTGATCGTAGAATATCAATATCACAAAAGGAATTTATAAACAAAATACTGAAGAGGTTTGACCTAACAACACCTTTAAAAAAAAGTCAAGATTTGGATATGTTTCAGAAATTCACCAGCTAAAAGAAATAAAAACCAAATAAAACAAATTATCGAGAACTATTAGGATCGGTAATGTATCTATCAACTATCTAACGCGTCCCGATTTAGCATAACTAATTAGTGCCTTTTTAAGGTATTGTCTCGGGCCATTCACTTAGCAGCAATGAAAAGAGTCATTTGGTATATAAAAGGGACGAGAGATATGTTGACGCGAGCTGGAGGGATGGTAAGGGAGATGAAAAGTCTAGGTCAACTACGGGGTATCTATTTAAGATAAGTAACGGGCTAATATCATGGGCATAAAAATTTCAAAACAGCGTTGCGCTATCAACTTGTGATGCCGAATTAGCGGCATTAACAAACGCCTCAAGGCATGGCATCTACATTAGAGAGCTAATGTTTGACCTCCTCGGTCATGATATGGGCACAGTAAATATCAGTTGCCACAATCAGTCGGCAGTCACTCTAGCTAAGGAAGGAGTGATCTCTCACTTACATATTATGACATTCTACTCTACAGGTCTGCTACTTAACACGGAAGGTGGCATTTGCGAATGAGAAAGTACAAAATAAAACATTCAATGTCAAAAATGTAGCTACTGAGGATCAAGTGGCGGATTTTCTAACAAATCCTATTTCGGCAACTCAATTAAATAAAGTGTTAGAAATTCTAAAGTTAAGATAAATTTAAAATTGAATTAATTGATATGTTGTTATTATGTTGAGTTATTGAAAAATGAATTATATATTATATCATATGAGTGTCTATGTGTGTGTATTTGAATAACAGAATATATTGTCTCTGAATGGGTGAAACAGTTTGAGGTTAACTTGGTTGCAGAAAAGAGGAGGGGACATGTTGATATGTATTAATTGTATGTAATAATATTACTTGACATGTAATAATATTACTTATATTGTCAATCTAAAAATATAATTCAGTTCTTTGTCAAGATATCAAAGTGTAGAGAGTATTATTCTTATAGCGTAATATACCACTGCAATACCTAGATAACCTTATAGAAGCTACTATTTTGGTGCAATGTGATAAGAAGAGGTTGCAGAAAAACAGGATTGAATTCACTTCGAAAAGTGCAGGATTTATTAGATAGATATCTTGCTAAGATAGTACCCTAACCAAAGTGTGCAATGTAATACTATTGAAGCAGTCTTGAACCCTATAATTATTAATAAAAATGTTTTAAGAAAGGAGGCAACAGTCTCTGTTAAATTAGTTATTTTAATTAAATTTTAACTGAAAATGAGTAAGAGAATCAAACGTGATCTTGTAATCCGTATAACTCTGGACGATCCTTATCTGCCTAACATAGTACAGGAACAAATCTACAACAATATCAAGAGAAATCCAATAAAGGATGGGTAGATAACTCAACTCGAAAACTTGGGTCTATCAAAAGTATTTGATATCGGTAGGGAACACCGAATACCAGGGTCGATCACGTCGAGGAAACTGGCTGTAAACAAGGCAACTCTACGATAAATCATAGTCTGTAGAGACCGTATAAGCCTTTTCAAGAGATGCCTATCTGGACGATACCCTATTAGCCATGACGGTACTGGGTCCCAGGCCGAGTTCGTACTCTAATCTCATGATCGCCATCTATTAGATAACAGACTTCGTTTCTCTTCGGAAGAATCAATTCCAGGCCGAGTCTCCCATTTTTATTCCTGTTGATAAAAATGAATAGACGTCTTCGCTGAACAAAATCACGTAGATTCCGTAACACAATAATAGTTAATTCAGATATAAAATGATATAGCTGTTTAATAATTTAATCTTGCATATACATATGCACGCGTATAAATTGATTCCATAAAATAACAGCTGTAATTATTTGCTTTGAAGGTAGACTGTGTGTGGCCGACAATCGAGAAAGATCGTAACGTATAATTTTTATGCTGATTTTAAAAGAATAAAGGTCAGTATCAGTCAATAGGATTACTATATTTAAGTTTCATTTCGTCTTTTGTTAGTAATCAATATAAAAATATAAAATGCTTTTAATTTATAAAAATGCCTTTTATTAAACTAATTAGTTATTCTAATTTACCATTAGCAAAGTTCGTTAGTTCGTGTTAAAGTATTAACAAATTATAAAATAAATTAATTAATAAAAGAGACTCGAAGTGAAGATCTATTTGTTTTAATATTAACTAAAAATGAACCCTAGACATATTAAGATTGCTATTATTTTGACTGGCTATTTTAAATTGTTTTTAGCCAAAGAAAAATATAACAGGAAAGTAATCATATTTTTTCTTGAGACCTTTGATAATAATTATTATACATTCGACCCCTTGCTAAATCATATAAAAGTTAAGAAAACAATATTTTAAGCATATATATCTAATTAGTAATAGCTGTATAAAAAGTATATCTGAATTTCAGATTAATATTCTTTTTTTTACCATAATCCCAATGAGGTCAAAGTCACTCGCGGAAAATGAAAAACGATACAATAAAAAATTATTATCAAAATGAAGGGTATTTTAGAGATTAAGCTTTTTTCTTATAAACGGCAACGGAAAATGAGTCAAGAAAAGTCTTATTTTGCCCTCCCCCTCTACTCTCTCAGATTTACAGGATAAAAATCTCCAGGAGTTTTAATCAGATTGTAGGGCACGCGAGGCTTTGCGGATAAAGGCCCGGTGTGGGGTTGACTCGAGTCTAGAGAGAGAGAGGGAAGGGTCGGCTCACGGTCTCCCCGTGTGACGTCACATTTCTAGCCCTTGCATTGATATCACACTAATTAGTCATTGAAGGTATCGAATTGATTGATATTTTAGTTGGAATAAGTATTGATTTAATTGGTATGAAAAAACTAAAAAAATGTACTAAGATTTTAACAAAAATTATTATTAATTATAAAAATCAAGCTGTTAAGTGAACAAGATTAATACCTGGTTATAATAAATATAATTATTTCAGATAATGACTCCAAAGGAAGGTTTCAAAGAGATGTGGACATTAATGATAAAAACGTACGAAATATTTTCTACATAAAAGAATAATAGTACATTACGCGTCTAGTGCAGAAAGTAGCATTTTGCATGCGAGTGTGGTAGCCGAGCGACAGCGAGGGTAGTAAATCCACACGAGCAAAGCAAAATGCAGTTTTCGCACGAGTTGCGTACCGTACTTTATCTACGATTGTGGATTTTAATAATAAATACAGAAAAAATATGTAATAAACTTCCTGTATTTAAGTTCGTATTTCTCTTTTGGTTAAGATGACATTAATTAATTGAATTAATTATTTCGGGAGGCGTATTATTCTCCTCATTTTCGTCATAATCACTTAAATCACTTATTGTTTTTCACTAAAAACTCGATATAAACAGTTACTTTAATTAAACAAACAGCAAATTAGTTTTGTTAAATGTAAACAAACTCGCTAATCGTGCGTTAAGGTGAAGAATTCTTCTTTTTTCCGACCTAGGGTGGAAAATAGAGGAATTCCTCACCTTATATTTAAATAGTTAACTCTGATATTTTTTTGTCTCCTCATAAAATTATAAATAATTTTTAAAAAAAACTCTGCTACACAAGTATAAAAATTACATAACGCTTCAGAAAATGTATTCTCAATTTTAAAAGTGTTTTGATATGCAAAATACAAGTAATTTTTAAAAAAATTAACACAATATTACTGGAATAATCTGAATAGAAATTGTGATAATTTTTTTCAAGTTATTATATAGTATTCATAATTGCGTGCAGGGGGATTTTGTTTCAACGCCTTTTGTGTGAGCTCTTCGTGCGACAAATTTGATAAATAATTTTAATAGTTGTATTATAGTTGGTATCGATTACTAAACTTGTGACAAATAATAAGGCACAGCAGGATGGTATATCCTTTACCAACTCACTTTGGAGCCCCCCTCTATTATCCTATTATAGATATTTAAATATCTAAAATTAAATTTAAATTAGAGTTGAATACAAACCAACCATAAAAACCAGCAATAAAAATCCCGTCAAGTACTTGCCAGCAAACTACTAAAAAGGTTTCTTCGGTCATAAAATTTCCTAATTTTTTTTCTTACGTACTTGGGAAGAAGAAGGTATGCATATTATCCTTAAGCATCATAGGTATGCACTTATTTGATTCTTTTGGATAAAATAGCCGCCATTTTGAGAATGCGATATATATTTGTAAACTAAATTTCAATACCTTTTCTATGATATTTTGGATCATCATAGTTAAGGTCACCTAGGGAGCCAGAGTGGTCGAGGGGCTCTAGTCGCCCGCCCAGCAAACATAAGTCGAGGCGACCCTAGGTCATGGGTTCGATCCCGTGCCAAAATATTCTGAATTGCATTTATGTATCGCGGACGGAGCAAGGCGATGTACGCCCCCTGAGGGGTCCTATTCCCCCACGCTTTGACGCGCTTATATAGCTCACTAATGAGATCACACCATACTCGCTTCGGCGGTACAATGTACAAATGTATGATGTGTGAAGTAACTGGAACTTTCCACCACGGAGCTAGTAAAATGCAGTAAAATGGGCCTAAAAGATGGCCTAAATGCTAGGTTCGAACAAGTGGTTCGTCCAACCCGTCTAGTAGGAAGTATTAGATTACTACTACTACGGTCAGCTAAAATGTCAAAAATTTGCCTTTTTTATATGAGCTCCCGCAAATATTTTTGGCCCACAGAAAAGTATATTTATGTATTTTCCTCGTTCATAGGGCTTTTCTGGGATAGCGGGGGGAGGGACGTTCTTTTGCGTTTTGTTTTAATTATTTCGGGGGTAAAATAGCCGCCATTTTGCTATACAGACTTTTAATCTATATTTCAATACCTTTAATGCCAACCACCAGGAGTGGCCGACCCATACATAAACCTGTGCGTTATTAAATTAAACGTTCTGTTGAAAACTGGTTGGGAACCAGCTCTCAAGGTGGGAGTGTGTTGGGAGAACTAACCTGGGTTTTTAATGTTTTGTTATTGTTTGTTTATATTTGATGTAGTCTTGACAAAAATATAGAAGACTTTTTTGTTGGTTTTTTCTATCTTATAAAATCGAGTTTTCGATAGCTTTCTAAGTTTGATTATTTTCCGTAAGCTAATTATATTGTATTTTCGGGTTCAAGAACCTTAACACGGAACATATGGCGACCGAAGACATCCAACGTGAACTTGAGAAGATAGTTCGAGTACGGGCAGGGCAAAGAGCGGCCCTGACCAAACAACTTAAAGCTCTAGAGGAAGAGGAAGGAAAAGGCGCAGAAATTGGTTTACTTCAGGGTAATTTCTCTGCGATTTTATCTAGGCTAGATCAAATATGGACTTAAGGTGATCAGATGTTGGTCTTATGAGTAACGTAAACAAGTCAGAGGAAGAATTCGGGGATGAATTTCTTAAACAAGACGAATATGTAGAAAAAGTGAACATACTCAAAAGTAAAATAGAGTTTAGACTGCAGGTAAAAGAGGACGGGTGTTATTTTAAGTCCACTAAAATCGCAGATTGGTCAAAGCCAAAATTACCTAGAGTAGAATTAAGACAGTTTAACGGAGAACTACTAGATTGGATCCCATTCTGGAGTCTTAATGAACGGATTCACAAAGATCCCGACTTAGATGAAGTTGACTAGTTTTATTATCTTGTTCAGTCGACGATAGTAAAATCCAAAGCGCGCCAGTTAGTGGAGAGCTATCCTCCATCGGCGGAAAATTATCAAAAGGCAATAAGCGCTCTAAAGAATAGATATGGTAGAGAAGATCTGCGTATCGAAGTTTGTTGAAACTCGTTCTTAGTAATGCTCCAGAAAAAAACAATATTCCCATAGCAACCTTATTTGACAAAATAGAAACTTACTTACGGGCATTAGAATCATTAGGTTTACAGTCAGATTCCTATGCGGCTATATTGTACCCACTAGTTGAATCGTGTTTGTCTAAGGATGTACTGATAGCATGGCATAGAAGTTATCATGTACAAGGGGAGGAAGATCCTTTAAAGAGTCGCTTATCAAAATTAATTTTCTTTTTAAAGAGGGAGGTAGAAAACGAAGAGAGATTGTCGTTAGCTGCCTCAGGATTTTATACCACCTCGGAAAAATCTGTAAAAAAGGAAAAAGAGAAATAAGTGATTGAGCCCCTTCCCACAGCATCAAACCTGCTAGTTCTAAAGAAAGATGAAAATGTATGTATCTTTTGTAAATCTACATTACATCTTAGTGCTGAATGCCCAGAAGCTATGCAATTGCCTATAGAAACAAGAAGAAGAATTGTGATGTCATCTGGTGTTTGTTTTATATGCATGCGTCTTTCGCACAGGGCTCAAAAATGTCGAGTGAAGATGTCATGTGAGCGATGTATGCGACGTCATTGTAGTGTAATGTGTCCTGGTGTCTCAACAAAACCAATGAAGTCAAATAAAATAAGTAGTTTTGAAAATTTAAACACTGAAGGTATTAATTCAGAAAAGTTACCCAGTGACAGAGTAAAGTCAGAAAATTTATTAACCGAGAATGCTTCTAAAGAAGTGTTTTTACAAACGCTAGTTGTGTGGTTGAGAGGAAACGGGCGTGAACAGAACATACGCGCGGTGGTCGACACAGGGTCACAACGGTCATACATCACGAAATCAGCAACGGAGACAATGAAGTATGTGCCATTGGGAGAAGAGGAAGTAATTCATGGATTCTTTGGTGGAAAGATAAGTGAAGTTAAACATAAAAGATTCCAGACCCAACTTGGAAAATTAGATCTTAGTTATTTATGTCACCTCGAAGCGTTAGACCAACCTACCATCTGTTCAGAAATATTAGCGGTTTCGTCGGGAACGTGGGATGACGAATTATGTCAACTCGGAATAGAGATCAGTGATCGAAAGACGGGACCTATTGACGTTCTATTAGGCGCCGACGTAGCTGGCAAACTTATTACCGGAAAGAAAATACAGTTAAGGTGTGGGCTGACTGCTATAGAAACCCTGCTAGGCTGGACCTTAATAAGTAAAGTACAAGATCAATCAGAGGAGCGCCTTTCTTCACTTCTGGTAACATCTTTGCTGTCAGTTGAAAGATCGCTGGGACCACAGTGGTTATCCAAAGAAAAGAATGAATGGCCGGAACAAGAGTTTATTTGTAATGAAGAGGAGATATCCAAAGAAAAGCGAAAGGGAATAACAGCGACCGGATGAATGTAGAAGGGGATCTGTCATGGTGCTATCAGTCCTTTTCTAAATATCCTCGAATTTTGAATGTGGCAGCTTGGATACTACGATTTATACACAACTGTAGACATTCAGTCAAGAAGAGTGGACCATTAACTGTAGGTGAACTGAATGTTGCTGAAATTAAAGTCCAGAAGTGCTGCCAACAGGAAAGTTTCGATGGACCAAACGATAGAAAATTGGCTACTTTGTGTCCATTTATAGATAGTGATGGCTTAACAAGGATAAAAACGAAGATATCAGGCAGCGAAGAATTTGAGTTAGATTCCACTACTCAAGATCAAGAAACTCCTAACGAAGAAGTAACCCCTACAGCTGTTGAAACCACCAGGAGTGGCCGACCCATACATAAACCTGTGCGTTATTAAATTAAACGTTCTGTTGAAAACTGGTTGGGAACCAGCTCTGTGTGGGTGTGTGTTGGGAGAACTAACCAGGGTTTTTAATGTTTTGTTATTGTATGTTTATATTTGATGTAGTCTTGACAAAAATATAGAAGACTTTTTTTTGGTTCTTTCTATCTTATAAAATCGAGTTTTCTATAGCTTTCTAAGTTTGATTTTTTTCATTAAGCTAATTATATAGCATTTTTGGGTTCAAGAACCTTAACACGGAACAACTATGATACCCCACTTATTACAAAAAATGAAAAATATTGAGATCACCTCGCAATTGCTCGCTGATCGAAGACAGTTTGAGTTTTGAAGTTTGCAACATGTTTCCTGTTTTTGGGCAAACAAAGTTGTAAAAACTTGTATACCAAGTTTCAAATCTCTAGCTACAGTAGGTAGGGAGGTGTACTCCAAGATGCGACAGACGCGGACGGACGAACTACCAAAAACATAAGGGTTTCTAGGATAACCTCGAAGGCTCGAAACCCTAAAAATTGGACTCCTTTACCCTCATTAGTTCTTAAGATATATGTGCTTAAAGTTTTGTTATTTTGACACTCTCGTCAAAATTCTAAAGCTCTTCTAGCTATCCTAGAAACTTAAAATACAGGTAGAGTTTATCGTACAAAAAAAAGTAAAATGATAAAATCCGAAGAAATTCTGGTTCTTTGCCCCTCTGACGGCTAAAATAAATTAGTTATAAGAAATATTTTGGGTATGCAAAATATTTTTTAAAAATATATAACTAGCGCATTAATAGAAATTTACTTTAGAAAACTTGTGGCTGAGCTTGAAGATTATAAACATCAAACATCATTCTCGTTCGTACGCACACGTAAACCAGGTAATTGTTTAGTTAACCTTGCCTATGCGTTGGAAACCTCTTCTTCTAAACAATGATTATGATTCCCTACTGCAATTTTTTTCCTTCTATTATATGTATATCTTTTCATACATATTATTATGTTTTTTATAATATGTTAAAAATGAACTAGAGGCTAAAAAACTATCACTTAAGTTAAATTCCACACATGTAAAAAACATTTATGTAAAAAATAAGTCTCACCACGTGCGTAAAAAGATGTGAGATTATAGGTTTAGCCAAGTCTCTCCCTGTCCAAGTAAGTTCTACTAGGTCTAACTTATCAAGTACAAGTAAGTGAAGTTGTTTGTCTGACCCCCCTCTCTCTATTCTCTGTCCCTCACAAACTACAAACTCAAACATTTTCTTTCCCAGACAACACGTTTAAATTAAGAAACATTTTCTGACTTGGCAATTACACTGATTTCCAAATCAGGAAATGATTTTAAACTCAAATGTGTAGAATGTAGAGCGATTTGGGAAAGAAAATGTTTGAGTTGGATAGGGACAGAGAATTGGGGGGGGGGGGGCACAGAAAAACGCAATATTATTATTAACTTGTACTGGTTAAATTAAACCTAGTAGAACTTACTCGAACAGGGAGAGACTTGATAATGAAATTTTTGGTCTAGCAACGAGACCGTAGACGCCGTTTGTCTAGCCGATATCTATAGACAAATCGCTAGACATTGTCTCTGAGACCAAAATCGCGCAAAATGTCTACTAGTATGGACAAGGCTTTAGTTCATTCTTAATCTTTTTCAGTTAAAATTTAAACTTAAACTGAAATTTTTTAACTTAGTTTTGTTTTGTATGCTTTAAACTTAAATAATTGGTTTATTCATGGATAACGTGTATTCATTGATTTGAGAGACTAAAAATATGTCTTCTAAGCTAGGATCTAGGAAAATATGATCATTTGATTTATCTCTCTTTTATGAATGTATTATATTCAAATGTCTTGATGAAAATAATATGATAGATTTATTAAGATCAAAAAATATAGAGAACTATTTCTAAACTACATGTATTGTTGAGCCAAAATTATTATTCCCAATAAAGTTAAGATTCTAAAGAAAGAAAATATTTCGAATATCAAAATAATTTGAATTTATATTTAAATAAATTGGATAATAATACAATTTTTATTAATAGGTTATAATAGTGGTATACTGTAATTATAATATACATACATTACATGATCCGGAAGTTCTGTCTACACTTCATACCTTCAAGAGTTATAAAATTTTCAGGTTACAATGTAAGATCATATAAGAAAATAGCCTGCTAACCTGTACCCAAACCTGATAATCAAAGGTTAATGGTTCAGCCTTAACACCTAACTCAAGCCATCAGGATTCTTTTATAATTATTTCCCTTATTTTTAACCTAACTTTCACACTTTATGAGTTTTATATATATGTATATATCGCATATAACGTCCACTAATGGGCTCATTCAAGCATATAGCACATACCAAACCTCTTAAGATTTATCTAAGCATCAAGCTCAGACTAAGGGAAACTAAGAAAATGTTAAAGGATTTAATATGTAGGTGCCACAAGTCTTAACTTATACATAGAATATCTCTTGTACTTTATTATTCACACACACCATTAAATTAATGTATTTCTTTTTAAAACAAACAAGTAAGATATATCCCAACAAAAACACTAGTGTAAAAAAATAAGCCTTAAAATAGGTTTAGCCAAGTCTCCCACTGCCCGAGTAAGTTCTACTAGGTCTAATTTATCCTGTGCAAGTACATGATGTTTCTCGGTCCCCCTCTCTATTCTCATTCCAAAATCACTCTACACGGTTAAATTTAAAAACATTTCTGACTTGGCAAATACACACCACAAATATAAATGAAAATATAATATTATTTTTTCATTTGAGCGTCGCAGCACGACACTGCATTTAATTTTAGCCTCTTTGGGGTGTGAATTTGCCAAATCAGAATTTTTTTTTAAATTTAAACGTGTAGAGTGATTTAGGAAAGACAATAGAGAGAGGGACAGACAAACATCATGTACTTGCACTGGATAAATTAGACCTAGTAGAACAAAATTTCAAGTTTCTAGGATTGTTAGAAGTGCCTTAGAATTATGATGAGTGGGTGAGTCAATCACTCAGTGATTGACAAAATAACAAAACTTTTGGCTCATATGTGATATGAACTGCAATGGGTAGAGGTGTGAAATTTTTATTTATGGTTCAGATTGTCATAAACTTTAAATTAAAATTAATTTTATATATCTATGTATCTTCACTAGGATAATAGGGGGGGGGGGGGGGCAAATTTCCGTGAGTTGGTTCCACTAACACTAAAGGATGGTACGGCTGTGCTCGACTTGGCGGGGGACACTGTCTGGGGACACTGTCGTGCCCCCAGATGTTAACACTTAAATGTGATATGAAGTTCATTAGACAAGTGTTTTTAATTATAATGACAAAATATAATCAATAATCAAATTATAATAATATACAATAACAATAAATACCTAAATTGAGAACACGTAACACTATTGTAACACCTCAATCCTAATTTTTTTCTGACAAAAAATAAAAATACATAATAAATAACGGGTATGTTTTATTGCTGAGGTTTATAGGTCAAGTTGGCTTTTTTTATAGAAGACGATCATAAATGTACCCTATATAGAGCACGATTACGTATCCATTAGAAGAATTTGTAGGTATATACCGAATTAAAACGCCCACATATTTTATGTAGACATATTCAGTTGAACTATAATATATTATCCTAAAATACAAAAGTATTGGCGACCTTATTAAGTAATTAAGGGACTGAAAAGAGGTAATTTATTCTCAACTAATACAGTCGCGACGGCATATTTGATCCATGTCTTGAGGCCAAGACATTTCATATAAAGTCAAGTTGATGGAAGTACTTCACTTAAAATATTATTGTAGCGAAATGAAGAATGATAATATGCAAACAGTATAACAATCACAGGTTATTGTAGCTATTTTAGGGTACCAGTAATTCCAGATTATAGAGCTTAGCGTTCCGTGACTAAAATTAATCACGGAAAATTGTCCAAAGAAGAAACCTTACTTTTTACTAAATTTAAACCAATTCACCTACTACATTGATTCAACACAAAACTTACTCAACAATATAACTATATAATTCGAATTTATAATATATTCATTTAACGTACTCAATGTTAATTTTAACAAACCTGAAGTGGATACTGAATAATTAAATTATTGGCCCTAAACAGAAATACAATATATATATATATATATATATATATATATATATATATATATATATATATATATATATATATATATATATATATACAGGGTGACTGGCGATATATGTGAAAAAATGAAGTGGGTTGGTCTACACCTCAGGGGCTACAAAAAAACTACATAAACCATGGGTCAAATCTTGATCGTTTTCTCACCAGGTCGAATTTTATGATTTTTTTAAGATCGCATGCCTTTGCTCGCATAAAAACACTAATTGCTCCCAAAGTATAAAAGCTAGAACAACATTTTTGGTTTTGTTGTAAAGCTGACAAAATTTCCTACAAGTAAAGTGCAATTTTAATTTTCTTGCCCTCAAATTACATGACAAAAAATTATTACAAATTTTATTTTTAAGAAAAAATTTAATTTTTTTGTGGTTCTATAACTTGGAATTGAACCGAGCTTAATCTGTTCGGACTTCAGGAAAAACTTCCTTATTTACTAACGTTTCGATTAATATTAATATTATTACCCATTCATAAGGTGGACATTTTTGTAAATTCCGTTTAAAGTAAAAAAGAAACATGTTTATTGTTGTTTTTGTTGACATATAAGTGAGTATACTAAACCAATCTTACTTTTGAAATTATTTACTCACCTGTAAGTCGGTAATAGCAATAATATATATGGTTCTTCTTTCACTTTAAGCTAAGTTTACTAAAAATTCCACCTTATGAATGGGTAATAATATTAATATCGATCGAAACGTTAGTAAATAAGGAAGTTTTTCCTGAAGTCCGAACAGTTTTACTTGGTTCAATTCCAAGTTATTGAACCACAAAAAAATTGAATTTTTAAATGTTTTCTTAAGAATAAAGTTTGTAATAATTTTTGTCATGTAATTTGAGAGCAAGAAAAATTAAAATTGCACTTTACTTGTAGGAAATTTTGTCAGCTTTACAACAAAACCAAAAATGTTGTTCTAGCTTTTATACTTTGGGAGCAATTATTGTTATTATGAGCAAAGGCATGCGATCTTAAAAAAATCATAATATTTGACCTGGTGAGAAAACGGTCAAGATTTGACCCATGGTTTATATAGTGTTTTTTTGTAGCCCCTGAGGTGTAGAACAACCCACTTCATTTGTTCACATATAACGCCAGTCATCCTCTATATATATATATATATATATATATATATATATATATATATATATATATATATATATATATATATATATATATATATATGTATATATACATATATATTTAAAGAATTTATGAAATCTTTAATAAATAAATAAGACTGGAGTTCAGATTTTAATTGTTTACTGTAATAAAAAAAGTTTTTCATAAAAACATTTAGTTGTAGGCAATTATCTTTTGTTTAAATCAGTATTAATGTGTTTTTTACTTTCTCATAAAAAGAGAAAGTATTATGATGGCGCGAAATTCGATTTTGAGATTTTAATGGATTTACACGTTTTGAGGTCCCCTGAGTCCAAATAAGTGGTTTTTAAAAAATGTTTGTCTGTCGTCTGTGCAGACGCCTGGAGCCTAAACTGCTGGGCCTATTTTAACAAAACTTGGTATAAATGTTCAGAAAAATTATACCCCGAGGCGAAATCGAGAAATTAATTTTGATTTTAAATTTGGGGGCGCTTCCCCCAAAAAACTCTGAAAAAACGAGAATAAAAATTATTTCTCGAAAACGGTTCCGACGATTTTTATTAAAATATTCTAAAATATAGTCCATTTAAATAAGAATCTAATTTTAAGAATCTAACGATATAAGCCGTTTTCCCGGGAAAAATCTAGTTCCTGAGAAAATAGCTTAAAACGCGGACAGAGAGAGCCCGGGTTCGATTCCCCGCCCGGGAGAAGTTATTTTTATGGTAAATTTTGATAAGATGTTCAGTAGTAATTAAATGTACGTACGAAAACATAAATATAAAACACTGGGCTTAATTATGAACATTTATATGAGGAAGTTTGTCTGAGTTGTCTCGGACCGATTTTTTTAATTTTTAAGATTTTATAGTTGATCACACGCTTATCACAATTATATTATTTTAATGTAAAAGTTCAGATCAATTAACGCGCAAAGAGGAACACAATCTAGCAAGTTAATCGTAATAAGAACAAGATACACCATTTTTTTTAAATCGGCCTGCTCATCTATACAGAACTTTTGGCGATTTGGATTTCTTTCCTAAATCCATTAGTTTAGCTATAAATGGACTTAAAGTTTCAATTTTAGCAGTTTCAGTGCTCTCCAGACGGCAAACTAATGCTTGGAGCGAAAAATTTCCAAGAGTAAAAATTCTTATTTTTACCCATAGAATCCAAATCTATTAACTTGTTTTATATAATGTAAACTGCACTCACTATTGCTGTGTGTGTGTATGTCCCCTCCAGTCCAACTTTCTAGGGGCAAAACTGGCTAATCAATCAATTAATTTTTTTTTTCAGAAATGAGCGCAAACAAGTTGCGCATGTAGGCTTGTTTTCAACGAAAAATATTGAGTAGAATTAAAGTTATTCAACATTTTATAAAAACAAATAAATAAATAAAAAAATAGGTACACTAAGAAGTGTATATTGACAAAACCCACTGACTCCCAAGTCAAACTGTTTCGATACTTCTACTAGATCACCTAATGACTCACGGTTCTTTAGGTTTGGTCGGAAATCGGAAACCGACCCGGTTACGTCGGAACCGAAATCGGTTACGCCCTGTAAAAAATTAAAGATGGCGGACGTAACTTTAAAGTTTTTTTGGATGTTTATTGCGGCTACACGGTAAGTCGTCAAAAAGACAAAAAGCAGATTGCACCAGCGGAATCTGATATTAAAAATTTACTCTACACTACAACTTAGGTCCTATGACTTTTTGTCGTACCTCCATCGGTTCTACCTTAAATGGAGCTATTTTTTTTTTTTTTTTTAATTTTTGACTTTGAGCTCTTATGGCGTCGGCAATGGATGACCGATTTAATTTCTGATATGGGTGCTTGAACCTAAAATGAATGCTCTATAAATCGAGTATTTATTACATTTTTCCTAATACAATTTATTTTAGTTTTGACTTCACTTATTACCTCGATTGTGCAATTATAAGGCTTGAAAATGGCCGGTCAGGCCGAAACGTTGCCGCAATGAAATGAAGTAAAGTAATTTAATTTATTTTCCATGAACCCTAAAAGGATCCACTACTAAACTTAAAATTATTAGAGGGTACACTTACAGCCAATTTTCATAGTATCTATTACTTTATTAATTTGTCCTAGAACTAGAGTTATTAAATATTTACTTGTGCAACTGCCGTGTTGAGAGAAGAGACTGGTAATAAAATTAATGCACCAATAAATAGTTTATGATTGTTCAATGACTTCCCAGTCTAATTGGTTTTGACGTTTATTTTCTCATTTAGGTATTATATATTTTTTTAAACATTGTTATTTATTACTATTTACTTAGTTTCGATTAGCTATCGTTTTTTTTATATATAACATAAATAGACTCCAAACTACAATTTAGAGAGTATTATATTCTTAGCAATGGAATAAATAATGTATGATATATAGGCCTGATTCTATTCCTAGGCTTCCTTTTTAAGGCTTTAGAAACAATTCTATTTAGGCATTTAATTTAATTGCTAGGCCTACATGTTTATAGGAAAAATAGCCACTAATACTTAGCATGAGCCCTGCGCGGAGTGCGGGGTAAAGACTAGTCTTCAATAAACGTGAAATATTTTTCACGAAAATACAAAAGCATACTTTTAATACCTGGGGGAAGTGCGCTCCGTTTGTTTCAATACAGCAGAATTTATAGTTCTTGTACATACTTTTTTTATTAAGTAATATTTTGCATAATTTTGTTTATAATTTAAATGAAAATTAGTCAAAAAGTTACAAAAAAATAAGGCTTAATGTCATCACATCTAATTGTTATAAGAGAGTTTTTTTTTTTCAATTAAAATACACGCTTAAACAAATTAGGCATGGATTAACTGTACTTTTTTCTGATTTTAAAACGCAAATAGACTGAAATTAAAAGTAATTTTAATGGTAATTAATATACATACAAATAAAAAATACATATATTTTAATTCATGTATAAAAATTCACTTGTTTAACGTTATCTGATTATCAATGATGGTTAAGGGGGAAAAAAATGAGCGGGATTCCACCTGACATGTTTTATTATTTTTTTTACCCCCGTCCTTATATAAATTATTTTTCCGAAAAAGCCTTCTTTTTAGTATTTAAGTCGTTGATGATATGTGAGAAAAGTTAAAAAAAAGGATATGAAGAGCGGATCTTTAGCAGATATGAACGGTTAATTGGGAGGCGCCAGGATGCCCGCAGTCAAGTTTAACGCATGCATAATCTTAATAATAATTAACCACGTATAATGCAAATAGTCTAGATTATCTGAAAGGATAAAAAACAACTAACTATTTATTTTTACAGAGTATAAAAATATGCTAGGATAAATAAATTGTAAACTTAAACCTTGGTTGTTATCAATAAAATTAGTGTACGGGAATTAGAGAGATACATCTTACTTAGGTCGGACCAATACTAAATATGAATATACAATTAGGCACGCATATATATATATTTTTAACCGCACTTATTATCATACCTAATAATTATTTCTTCCATCATCATAAAGATGAACAATTTAAAATTGTAAAAGTTATAAAACTAGGAATTATAAACTAAACTTAAATATAATTTGTAAGAATGCACAACTGCATTTCATAATATCAGCAAGGCATTATCTAAATTGTAGAATTCATTTTATGTTTCGAAAGCTCTCGCTCATAACTAATTCTCTCACTATCCGAATAGTTAAGAATTGAAATTGGTACATAAAAAATAAATATTAATTTCCATTTCCAAGGAGGGAATCTCTATATAGGATTATTTATTCATGTAATAAAATTAAAATAATTTAGACAGATTTGAAAATAGTCAGCCTATTAGTGAGGCACATAGCTTCCTCGCTTCCAAAGACGCATACTTTAATGACTTAATGCTTTTACGACCAATTATTGTCCAATTTATTTAATTTTCACCCCTTTATTTAAATTTGTCTTACCGAAGATAACGGAAGCTTTGTGTTCATTCTGGAGAACGAAAATTTTTGATGTATTCGTTTTAGATTTTCTTCATTCAACTCCGTTTCTGATATCAGGAAACTTATTGGTCTCTTTTTTTTTTTTTTTTTTTTTTTTGGTTTTATTTGCATATTACACCTACAATAGTTCATTGTTATAAGTAATAATGATATCTTCGTTATAATGGCATGTTAATCATGATGTGAGAAACTGTCCAGTGACAGTACTCACAATTAATGACATGCGTACAATATGCTAGCTATAATTTCCTTTAATTTAATAAATCGCGTGGCCACTGCCTTTTCAGTCGTCGGGGAGGATTTCCGGGAATGGAATTAGAGGAGAGGGTTTGGACTAAAGGATTAGGGTGATGGGATACAGAATCGTGAAAGGATTGATACCTGGAGGTGGCTAGGTCAGAAACAAAGGGCACTTTTACGTCGTTATGAAGGATGAGGTTGGAAACGAAAAAGGGAGCATTAGTTATTTTCCTGAGGATCTTAGACTGAAGGGATTGGATACGGTAGGAGTTAGAGCGCTTGGTACAACCCCATAATTCGATGCCATAGGTCCATATGGGTTTTATTATGGTGTTATATATGAGAAGTTTGTTATGTGTGCTGAGTTGTGATTTGTAATGTAAGAGCCGGTGTAAGAGTTTATATCGACGGTTAGTTTCTTGTCTTTTGAGTTTTGTGTGGTGTGCCCAGGTTAAACGTCTATCAAGGTCAATCAATGGTCTCGTGTCTGTTTTTCGCATTGTTGGCCCCATTTGCTTCTCTTTTACATGCGCACAAACAAACTTTTTGCACCTTTATCTTCAAAAGTACTAAGCACTTATCTGATTTTTGAAAAAACTTGGATGGTTTGTCAAAAGTAACCTGCAGATAGCCCTAGATTAATTTCAACCACATACGCAGATTAAGTATGCATTGCTATATTGATACTTTTAGTCGTGGAAAAAACGAACAATTTTGACAGACAAAAAAAGGGGGAAACAATTAAATAAATAAGAAAATATCTTTCTTTGAATTTTGCTTCCGAGCTTAACGAAGGTAAGGGAAGCGTAATCGTTCCGAAGAACGAAAAAAAATGTTATGTCTCTCTTCAAAAATTTTCGCGACTGAATCCGTTTCAGACATTAAGGATAATTTTCGGTTTCAAGTCTGTCTGTGGTTTAATTTTGGGTAATTCCAATCCTAAGAGGATGAAATTGGAATCGGGGAGTTAAAAGAAGTAATTAAGACTCAAACAAACCTATAAAGCTAGAAAAAACAACTCCTCCGAGACGCTACTTTATATATGAATTACTTAAAAAATCATTATAAATCCATAATTTTATTTGTGCACATAATGCATTATCGTTATATTTATCGCCAAGGATATTTATAATTTATTCCACCTCTCACTTATCAACTGTTTACAGTAGCTCTCTATGAAACCTCTCTAAACAATTAGTAAATACTAATTTAATTTAAATATAACAATGCGTTTGGTCGATAATTGGTTTTATTTTAACCAGTTTATTTAAACGGTTGGTAGTTGTTACCTAACAAACATCGAAAATTATAGTCTACTCTTTCCTTCTGCTTACACAATTAGGTATCATAATAATTAGGGAGGATAATCATTAAAGAGTTGTTATTTTTTTCAAGTAGCATATAACAGAACTGTAGGCCTAAGGCTAATCTTTTAAAGTTAAACTGAGCGTAAACCTCTTACTATTAATATTTTAATGCATGCATTTTTCTTAAAAGCAACGAATTAAAAAAAAAAAAAAAAAAAAAAAAAAAATCTCATAAAATATTAAACAGAAACTTGTAGTTTAAAAAGACGAATAATAAAAGTTTGTAAAGTTGAACAACACCAAGCTACTGTTTATTTATTTATTATTACTTTTTTTTTTTCATTTAACTGTAAATGTTAAAATAATGTTCACCCATTGAATCAAACAATTTATACGCAGTTAATCACATAAAAAAGTAATGCATAAATAGTAAATAAAAAGTCCATTTAAAGAAACAATAGAAAAAAAAAAAAAAATAGGTAGGTACTAAAAAATATTGTACCTACATACGAGCAACACAAGATTATAAAAAAAAGTGTGAGCTAGTCTTAATCGTTTTAAAATGCGTAGACCAATTATTATTGCTTGTAACAATGGCGCACGCACTGATTATTGCTTGAGCAGAATTGGTTTTTATAGTAAAAAAAAAATGTATGCGATGCGTATCTTGTAAAAAGGTATGAAAGAGACACCTAAATAATACAGTACAAGCCTTATTAAAAACAAGCTATAAATTGTATTAAGAGTGTTGCATTCAAGAGGAAAATATGATGTACTTTAGTTTTTTTCAACCTAATGACCTAATGTAATAGATGAGTGTGAACTAAAAAAAAAAATCCTATCTACTACTAATATTATTATTATTAGAGCCGGCTTTAAATCTAATCATTAGTGCCAAAAAAGTAAAAGAAAATACCCGATATATTTCTCTTATATAACTTCTGTAGGACATTTTTTAGTACTGAAGCTTTGATCACCACATTCTTATGTCAATAAGAAACATTAATTAACCATTAAACAATTAATCCATGAACACCTAATATTTATATAAATGTAACTTGTAACTCGATAATAGTACATTACGCGTCGAGTGCGGAAAGTAGCATTTTGCATGCGAGTGTGGAGTTTGCACCCGAGCGACAGCAAGGGTAGTAAAACCACACGAGCAATGCAAAATGCCGATTTCGCACGAGTTGCGTACCGTACTTTATCTAAGATTGTTAGATTTAAATAATAAATACAGAAAAAAAAAAAACTTGCTGTATGTAAGTTCGTATCTCTCTCTTGATAAAGATAGCATTAATTCTTGAGTTGTATTTTTTGCCGAATTAATTATTTCTGAAGGAGTATTATTCTCCACATTTTCGTCAAAGTCACTTGATTCACTCATTGTTTTTCACAAAAATTTGATATAAACAATTACTAGAACAGCAAATTAGTTTTGTTAAATGTAAACAAACTCGCTAATCGTGCGTAAAGCTGAAGAATTACTCTTCTTTACCGCCCAAGGGTGGTAAAGAAGAAGAATTCTTCAGAACTATGAGACGCGCATGCGCAATGAATACAAGTACGTAAAGAATCACTTTCTACGCATCTAAACAGAGATACAATGTTTATATTTCGTATCAATCGTAGATAAAATTGTTTTACATTAGCGCTCACAAATAAATTCTCCCAGGTGTTTATATATATATTTTTTTACAGTGTTCCTAATACAAGAAAAATGAAAATGCATGACTGAAATTTAAATAGTCTACAAATCAGTGTGGCCCGTAGCTTTCTCGCATGTTACGACCTATTATTGTCTAAATATTTAATTCCCCTCCCACTTTTATTTTAAGTTTGTCAAGTACCTATGTTTTACTTCCGAGCTCACTGAAGGTAACGGAAGCTATGAGATCGTTCTGCGAAGAACGATCTGCACACACAAAATCATATTTATTTACAACTATATCTTAAAAAGAATGAATCTGATGTTTAACAAATTTGAATGGTTTAAAAAGGCGATAATTTGTTCTTTAAGGCTGCGCCAATTGTTTATTTTGTTGAAGTCTTGAAGTTTTAACATTATATTCAATAGAATTTAAACTAATACCAAGGCAACTTAATACAGGTTAACAAAAAAGTTTTTTAAATAAACTAATAATGAAATCCACAACTTTACTATTTAATATCACCTAAATAAATAATAAATGACACTAAATTTTAAATAAATAACAAAATAAAAATAACATATTCTAGTAAGCAATGTAAATTATTATGTTATACATAGTTACTTAGGATTTTAAATAATAAACACTTTGACCGCTTTATAATAATATATTAAGATCTATTGGATCCTTAAAATAATAGTAAGATAAATTTAAATAGCACAGAAATTAAAAATTAATATAAGTATAATTAGTGTAACACCTCTCTACCAGGTAGCGCTAGTGATCAAATTACGTTTTAAACAAAACAATCTCATGTAAAATTTACAAGTTTAATTAAAAGAATAGCATTTGAATAATCTAGTAGTATTTTACCTTTATGACAAACGAATATATGGGTTCCTTTAGGACAATTTATATAATTAATTTCAAGTTTGTAAACTTAATTTTATAATTAAAACAAAATTAAAGTAAATGTTATAATTATTGACGCTCTCTTATAGAGATAGAGTAATTTCCATTGTACAGCTAAATTGTAAGTATTACCATTAACACTAATCATATGATCAAAAATGTTATTATTAATTTTCATCAAATTAGCGTATGCAAGCATAGGACATTAATGTAACTGATTATTTTGTCATTTTAGAAATAAAGACTGATGATGACCTTAGGATTAAGGGTCGAAACGTCTCATAAAACAATAATGGAGTAATGTTTTAATTTTCACACCTAAAGATCCATCAACTATATATATATTTTATTTTTATTATTTATTTTGTCGAAACTAACCTGCAGATTGCCCCAGATTCATTTCAACCGCTTGCGCACATTAAATATAGCTAAATTGATGTTTTTATTTTTGTAAAATATCCAAGTACCTAATTTTAATAGATTTAAAAAGGGGGGGGGGGACAATAATGGGAAGTATAAGCATAATATCGTTAAAGATTACGTAATTCGTTGCGAGGAGGCTCTGTGCCACACTAATTAGCAGACGATTTTTTTTAATTTTGCTTACCTTTAATAATTATGATTTATTATTATGGTTTGGTTCTAAGTTGAGCTAACCATAAGCTAAACAATCAACTTATGTTTTTACATTACTTTTTTTTCAACAAAATAAGAAATAAAATTATTTATATCACATTAAAGAATAATTTAAGTATAGCATCAGTGATATTATTATTATTACCATTTATTGCTTCAAATACATTTACTTTTAAATTTATATGCTCAGATTTCTACAAAATTATTTTCTATGCAAATCAGCCTGATGGCTTTGGTTCCTTGTAGTGGTTTATACTAAAAATATATCATTAACATTTTTCAATTTAGGAAACAACAGACATTCTATATAAAAATTTATTTACAGTGAACACATACTTAAAACCTAATAAAGCATCGGTGATATATACCGTAAATATGTTAGAAACCGGGGTTAGGTACATATACATATCATGTTATCCTCTTTGCGTAGTAACAGAACAAAAAATAGACTGCCAATTTGTATGGCACATAGCTTTCTCGCATCCTATCATGTACTTTATTGTTATATTAACATTCAAATTATTGTTATATTAGTTTATTGTTATATTGTTTATTTTGTAAAAACAATCAACATAATTTTAGCGATCTTTAACACTTCATAGCGGTGTCGCAGTTGGTTTTACTAAAAAACTGTATTTGAAAAAAATGTTTGTCTCATTGAATAGATGAAGTTGGATTTTTTTCCGCGATAGTCGCTGGGCGACTATCGCTCAGCGTCTATCGCTGGAGTCGCGTCTAGGAAAACTTACCTTAATTTTAATCAAATTATAATTACTATTTATAAAGGAAGACAGACAGAGAAAAATAGACTTCAGCGCCGGGACTCGAACCACGGACCTCCCCCTCATTTCCAGCGTGCGGGAGCTCTAACCAGGTGAGGCCCGTGGTTCGAGTCTATTTTTCTCTGCCTGTCTCCCTTTATAAATAGTAATTATAATTTGATTTAAATTAGTAGTATGAATACTACCAAAAACTTATAAAAAAAAAAAAAAAAAAAAAAAAAAAAAAAATTAATAAAATTGAATTTCTAAATGATTGTACTAAGTACAGGTACTAATTGAGTACTTTATAATTACAAGCGTATTTCTCGGTCTAGTTCTATTATCGTTCGTTGACTTCTAAGACTTGTAGAAACATTTGAAAGCTTAATTCAGGATTAGGTATCGATATCGTCAGAGAAAATTATTCTTCAGTGCTAATTAGCTTAAGTAGTTAGAGCTCCCGCACACTGGAAATGAGGTGGAGGTCCGTGGTTCGAGTCCCGGCGCTGAAGTCTATTTTTCTCTGTCTGTCTCCCTTTATAAATAGTAATTATAATTTGATTTAAATTAAAAATTGAAACATTTATTGACCTAAAATAATAAAACCTAAAATATAAAATTGACCTAAAATTCCAATTTTTGAATTTGAAGTTCACGTTTACGCGAGCGTTGCTCGTGAACGCTTGGACGGATAACGTTGTCCAACGAACTCGTCCTGAGCATTAGTAAAAAGAACATCTCTACCAAATTTTATCAAAATCGGTCGACATTTACTCAAGTTATCGTCGCACGTTTCATAATTCGCGGACATACAGACCGACAGACAGACAGACACGAGACCAAAAATGTTCCCTGATGTCTGAAACGGATTTCTGTCTTGGAATTTTTAAAATCGGAGACATAAAAGTTTTTTGTTCTCAAAAGTGAACAGAATGCTTCCGTTACCTTCGGTAAGCTCGGAAGCAATAAAATAAAAGTTACGCTACATTTCTAATTAAGTTTTTACTACTAATCAAAATAATTGTATTTTGTATTACCAGCAATGTTACAATACAATTAGATTCGAAGAATAACAACAATAACTTTTTACCTCTAGATTATCAAAAAGGAATTGCCTAAAATTGAGAACAATGTAATAAAGATTCCCACGACAAACTGATGATCACTGTGAAAAAGCTCTAATGGCGATTTAAACATACTGAAACTAACTAATTGTCATTTTTTAGCTTGACAAGCGACAAAAATCGGTTTTCATTTAATACATTTGTACTGGATAAAATGAGACACAGGACATCACTGTTGTTCCCCTAAACGCTAATACGTTTTTAAAATCACGATTAAAATCTGCTGTCGGTATAACGGGCATGACGGAGTCGCTAACTAAAGATATGCTGGAGATAGCAACGTTCAGATAGCCTGTTGGTAGATCATTAAAATACACACTCGATACCATTGTGTTTAGATGGACCAAGTAAAAGAGGGGGAAATAAACTACAGATTACAGAACCGGAGCCCTTACCATATCTGGGTCTAGAAATCTGAATATCATACTCGGCTGGAGAGACAGCCCTCTCCCAACGCCATATCGGATATTAGCATCGGCCGTGACATTTCATTTCTATAGACACTTGTAGGAAATTAAGAAACTCGGCCCCTAAAACTACCCAGACTATAATACACCCGCGGTTTTTCGATCTATTCTGTTAAGCCTCTACCGAAATTCAATAGTTCGAGGCTGAATTTTTTGGGTTTTAAGGTAGAATCCTTTTACTTTTACATTATTTTTAAAGGCCTCTATTTAATGAATTTTTGATCCATTATCAAGGATACCTAAGCGAACATTCTACACATGAGCTCTATTTTTATTTATCTAGGTATTTATGAGTCAAAAAAGTACTTTAAATAATCTTTATCATACTTTTGCAACTACAACATATTAAGAGAAGAAATATAATGATGAGTAATTAAAATATAAAAAATATTGTAATTAAAATATTGTATTATATCATTTCATAAAAGCCTGCTTTTAAAGATGCGATGTTTCGCATCAACTACAGAACTTCTATAGTGCTGCTGGCCATTTTAAGTTTCCTGAAGTAGCCTTAAACTTAGTTGTCTATTTAACTAAATATATATACAACTAACTAACTCCTGTTCCTGTATGCTTGATCAAATAAAATCCTCTAAAATGTATTATTAAATTGTCACAGAATAAGTAGTTGAGATTCTTGAGAGATGGGAAGGGTATATATTATATATATATCTCATGAAATTTTTACCATATCATTATAACAATCTCCTAGCCATTGTAGAGGTAAATTAAAACTGGAACAGAGAATGGTTTCTGAAATAATGCCCCACCCAAGCCAGAAAAAAGAACAGCCATCCCCTACCTTATATTTCAAGTCAATTTTGACTTTAAATTAATGTTCTTATTTGGGGGTTGTAAACAAAACATAATTTTAATAAACAAACTGCCGGTATTCTTGAATATAATAAAATGAAACGTAAATATCCTTAACTTAACTTCGTAGCCACTTCTGATCAAATAGTATAAGAAAAATATACAAAACAATATATATATTGAATATCCCAATGCAGTTTTTGTTAAACTAAATTTTATTAACTTCGAGCCTAATTCTAACTGTCGGCTAGCATCAAAGCTTACGATCTAGGGCTCAAGTCCAAACTGGTGAATACAAGTTTTCTCGGTAATTTAAGAATTTACATAACAGATTAAATTCCGTTCATTTAATCTTTAATGTAAATTAATAATACAGAAACCAACATCAATGTTTTTATAAAACATTAGGGATTTTGCTTCTTTAATGGTTTTCTTTCAGTTTTATATGAAACGAATCACATCTTTACAAGTTAAATCCTGTAAGATTTTAATCAAGAGCGTCACGAGATCTGGCAGTGATTCAAATTCTTACTCAGAATTTATCAAGGCGAGTTTTTACTTTTCCTACAGAATAAATGAAATATATATTAAGGAAAATTTAAAAAAAAATTACTACATTATTAAGTGACTGAATATACCAAAAAGGGATAGGGAATGTTTTAAGGGCTATAAAAGGATGCCTGGCAACAAAAAGTAGAAGCTTTTTTTAGCTAGAAGAATTTAGAGAAATGTTTGTATAGTTTTAAGATATTATTGTTTTATAAGAGCTATGAATTAGAAGTAACAAATATAATCAAATAACAGCAAATACCAAATACGGAACAGTTAAATATAGGACTTAAAATTTAAATTGTGAAAATTAAGATTGAATGTGTACAATTATTACTGTAAAAAGGGTAAGGAATTATTAATAGAATTAAAAGAGTATAGGAAATTATACAAAGAATTAGAAGAGCAAAGACTAGGTAAAGTATTATTGATGTACATATAAGTTTTATCTACGATTGATACGAAATATAAACATTATATCTCTGTTTAGATGCGTAGAAAGTGATTATTTACGTACTTGTATTCATTGCGCATGCGCGTCTCATGGTTCTGAAGAATTCCTCTTCTTTACCACGCTAGCGCGGTAAAGAAGAGGAATTCCTCAGCTTTACGCACGATTAGCGAGTTTGTTTACATTTAACAAAATTAATTTGCTGATCCTTTATTAAAGTAACTGTTTATATCGAGTTTTTAGTGAAAAACAATGAATGAATCAAGTGGCTTTGACGAAAATGTAGAGAATAATACTTCTCCAGAAATAATTAATTCGGCAAAACATACAACTCAAGTTTAATGCCATCTTTATCAAGAGAAGAGATACGAACTTACATACAGCAAGTTTATTTTTTTCTGTATTTATTATTTAAATCTAACAATCGTAGATAAAGTACGGTACGCAACTCATGGGAAAACGGCATTTGGCATTGCTCGTGTGGTTTTACTACCCTCGCTGTCGCTTGGGTGCAAACTCCACACTCGCATGCAAAATGCTACTTTCCACACTCGACGCGTAATGAACTATTATAAAGAATACAAGATAGAGCAGTAAAGTGGCTTAGTTAGCCGTCAAAAAGTGAGCTTTAGAGACATATTTCGTGAACTAAGATTTAAAATGAGGTCTCTAAGCTTTCTAATTTATTAAAGACTTATTTGGGACAATAAATATAACAGTACGTTCAATTAATCTATTTGCATACACATTTTACAAGGATAAAAAATAATCTTAAATAGAATCTATACAGAAAAAAAGATCAGGCATATAACTATGTGTAAGCTGAATAAGGTAACAGAAAATCAGGTCAAAGAAAGACGATGAAAGCAAAATAAAAGAAAACATTCTGTCTCTAATATCTTTGTCTTAAACACTCTTAGAAGAAAATATTTTATTCAATGAAAGAAATTGTAAAAGGAGGATTCATAGAATTTTAAAAATCATAAGGTGAAATTCACAAGATATAAAAAGCCATTTGTTCCACATCTGTGTCTATAAAGGTTAATGACACTCCTTCCCAAAAAACACATTACATTGGCAATAATCGGAAATCACCCTTTGATCTTTGCTTCTTTTATAGTCGAATAATAAAGAGGGGAAAAAAGATTTAAAAAAAAATAAACCTGTTAAACTGTAAAACAACGGTATTTCAACTTTTTTTCTAAACTTTAAATACGAAACGAAAAATGAAAAAAAGAAGTGACAGTACAATTCTCCAAATAGGGCCCTAGTATTGTACAAGTAATGCAAGCGGGATGGAGGTGCATATTAAGGAAGCACGAGACTTAAGCTATAGGAAAAAAACTTGTGAGGATCGCTATCTCATGACATGATCTACCTGATTGAAATGCACATCCACAAGCCATCTGAGATACCACACATCTTAAAAACCGGGACAGCTACCGTATAAACATTTTCTCCTTAAAGAAATCTCGAGTCAGGAGTGGAGAAAATCATTACTAACAAGTTATAATGTGTTCAATACAACTTGATGTTACGATATAGAAGAACTTTTTTTTATTAAATTTATTTCTACCTTTTCAACTTACACTCTCTACATCTGTTTCTAATATAGTAAGTCGAATTTTGTTTATCTTAAAACCTGTGCTTAATGCATATTTGAACATTTAAATGTAGTAATACGGAAGTTTTTAAAGATTATTAAATTATTTTATTTATTGATTTTTACTTCCGACCTTATCCGAAGGTAACGGAAGCAACGTGATCGTTCTAAAGAACGAAAATATTATATGCCTCCGATTTCAAAGATTCCAAGACAGAAATACGTTTCAGACATCAGGGAACTTTTTGGGGTAAGTACTTGTTGTACTTTTTGGGTATCTGACCCACTTTTCTTTTTTGCTCCGATTTTAATCGGTTTTCTTAAAGTGTTCTAAATAAACTGACTAAAGTGAGTGATAATTAAGCGAATTTTGTACTTCGATTTGGACCTCTACCTGGTCTATACGCAGCAGGGTTGTTTTTCTTCAGAAATTGAGGCTGTTTAAAAATACTTTGATTCTGTAAACAGCAACGTACAATTCACGTTTACGTATTTAAAAAAAAATAAAAAAATAAAAAAACTTGATGTTACCGAGGGTTACCTACGTTCTTTCTTAGATTGTATAAAGGAACACTTAAAAAAATAAAAAAGATTAAAATCGAAGCAAAAAATGAAGTGGGTCAGATACGACATATTTACCATTTTTGGTTCCGTGTCTGTCGGTCTGCCACTCCATTTTTGCGAACCAATATATCTTAAAAACTACACGTCGTTTTAATGAAATTTTTAAGGTAGGTCATAATTAGGCTCGCACTGTTGGTCCCATATAAGTTTCAATCTTCAGCGCTCATTTGTTTCTCTTCCACATGCGCACAAACATACATTTATTTGCACCTATACATAAGTACTTATCTTATCTGATTTGAATGAAACATTTATAATTCAATTTTTATAAGCTTTTGGTAGTATTCATACTACGGAACGTTAAAATTTTAAAGCTTTATTTTCCAAGACGCAACTCCACCGATAGACGCTCAAGCGATAGTCGTCCAGCGGCTATCGCTGAGGACTCCTCTTCTGAGTCTGCATGGTACCGTTTTCCTAGCTGAGCGACCCTTACCATGCAAACTCAGCTCCGCGATAGTCGCTGGGCGACTATCGCTCAGCGTCTATCGCTGGAGTCGCGTCTAGGAAAACTTACCTTAATAAGCTAAACAATCAACTTATGTTTTTACATTACTTTTTTTTCAACAAAATAAGAAATAAAATTATTTATATCACATTAAAGAATAATTTAAGTATAGCATCAGTGATATTATTATTATTACCATTTATTGCTTCAAATACATTTACTTTTAAATTTATATGCTCAGATTTCTACAAAATTATTTTCTATGCAAATCAGCCTGATGGCTTTGGTTCCTTGTAGTGGTTTATACTAAAAATATATCATTAACATTTTTCAATTTAGGAAACAACAGACATTCTATATAAAAATTTATTTACAGTGAACACATACTTAAAACCTAATAAAGCATCGGTGATATATACCGTAAATATGTTAGAAACCGGGGTTAGGTACATATACATATCATGTTATCCTCTTTGCGTAGTAACAGAACAAAAAATAGACTGCCAATTTGTATGGCACATAGCTTTCTCGCATCCTATCATGTACTTTATTGTTATATTAACATTCAAATTATTGTTATATTAGTTTATTGTTATATTGTTTATTTTGTAAAAACAATCAACATAATTTTAGCGATCTTTAACACTTCATAGCGGTGTCGCAGTTGGTTTTACTAAAAAACTGTATTTGAAAAAAATGTTTGTCTCATTGAATAGATGAAGTTGGATTTTTTTCCGCGATAGTCGCTGGGCGACTATCGCTCAGCGTCTATCGCTGGAGTCGCGTCTAGGAAAACTTACCTTAATTTTAATCAAATTATAATTACTATTTATAAAGGAAGACAGACAGAGAAAAATAGACTTCAGCGCCGGGACTCGAACCACGGACCTCCCCCTCATTTCCAGCGTGCGGGAGCTCTAACCAGGTGAGGCCCGTGGTTCGAGTCTATTTTTCTCTGCCTGTCTCCCTTTATAAATAGTAATTATAATTTGATTTAAATTAGTAGTATGAATACTACCAAAAACTTATAAAAAAAAAAAAAAAAAAAAAAAAAAAAAAAATTAATAAAATTGAATTTCTAAATGATTGTACTAAGTACAGGTACTAATTGAGTACTTTATAATTACAAGCGTATTTCTCGGTCTAGTTCTATTATCGTTCGTTGACTTCTAAGACTTGTAGAAACATTTGAAAGCTTAATTCAGGATTAGGTATCGATATCGTCAGAGAAAATTATTCTTCAGTGCTAATTAGCTTAAGTAGTTAGAGCTCCCGCACACTGGAAATGAGGTGGAGGTCCGTGGTTCGAGTCCCGGCGCTGAAGTCTATTTTTCTCTGTCTGTCTCCCTTTATAAATAGTAATTATAATTTGATTTAAATTAAAAATTGAAACATTTATAGTTTATCAAAACTAACCCACACTTAGCCCCATTAATTTGAACCGACTGCGCTCTTTAACTTTTGCATAATTGATACTTTAATTCTTGTAAAAAAATCAAAACAATTTAGTCAGATTAAAAAAACGGGGTAACAATTAAGCAAATTGGACAATAATGGCTGGTAAAAGCATAAAATCAATAAAGTACGTGATAGGATGCGAGGATGCTATGTGCCACACCAATTGGCAATCATTTTTCTTAATGTTTGAAGTTTATAATTACGTTTTAAATGTATTAAATTAAATTATGCATAACGTATTATATAAGAGTTAATATTATAATAACCCCTCAAAAATAATTGTAAGACAAGCAGTACTTTGTTGTTTTTTTTTTTTTTTGTTTTTTTAAATTCAATGTTTTTGAACGACCTCTAAACAAAAACTGTTTCTTATATAGTTTTAAATATATTATCAAGCCAACATTGTTGGAGGAATGTTAATAAAATAGCTTTACCTAATTTACCTGAATATTTAAAAATTTTAATTATTATTTTTTTTTTTTTTTAGTGCAGGTGGTCTTTTCAAGAGAATAATCCCATATTTAGGGATGCACACGCAAACCTGATGAAGACGCCATATGCAAAAGTGATGCAACACCATCTCTGATGGAACTTCAAATTTTGCCGTTGTTTTTAATATTGTGGGTAATATAGTATTATGCCATTAATATAAAATATACACCTGGAACCAAGATTAAGTAAAATATTGAGGTCTCACTAAGTCTCATTAAAATAATATAAACTGATAGATATTACTTCAATTACTTTTTTTAAATTAATTTTTCTATCCCGATAACTTTGTAAAGTGGAATAAAAAATATTTACGCAATAACTCACATTCGCAAATGCTTAAAACTTAGATAAATCATGATAATTTTATTTTTAATGAGTGTAATTTATTTTTTTATATTTTATAGGCAATCAATAAATAAAATAAAACTTCGTTCTATTTATTATATATGGAACGAATTTATCTATACATATTAAAACATATATGGAATTACAATTAAGGAGAGGTTATAGATTGTTAATATAAAGGGGAACGTATCGTAATGATTTTCTCTTGATCATATTAGGGCTTTTACATAATTGTGGATAGCCTTTGGGCTGACAATGATGTAATAGCATACAGGTCCGAAGCCAGTGTGTGACATTTTCAATATAAAACGTTTCAGGTCATTTTATACAAGAACTGTGGCTAGATCAAGAGAGATAACTTAAGTTACACAAGCATTATTTCGTGTTTACATTCTTTTTCTTGCATAAAACAAACCAACTAAGAACAGTGGCGAGAAATAACACATTAAAGAAAATAAATTCCTTTGGTTATGGTTTTTATTATTTATTTCAAACGACTATTTAAGGTTAAAAGTTAATGCATTCGATGGTAAATTCAATTTGATTAAACTTGTAATGTATATTTATTTATATGCGTGCGTTAGGAAGAAGAAGAAGAAAGAAAACAATACATTTAAAAAATATCAGAATAATAAAAATCAATTAAAAATAAAATATTTATTAAATAAAGCTGCCAAGTATGTGGTTTCAGTGTACACAAATGGTCCGTAGACGATTTAAAAACAAATTGCACCGTTTCAAAATGGCGGTAATTTAATTGTTTATTTAAGCTATAACTTTTAAACCGTTTATTATAATGACGTTAAACAAAGCCCTTTCGGACGCTAGCAGAAACCGTTAAAAAGTATCAATTAAAGATTGAGGAGAAGGGAAGGGGGGGGGGCTTCTTTTTAAAATGCGCAAAAAAAACCACCGAAATGCTACAATTAAAAATAACTCGCAATTGCGCAATGACGCAAAAATATTTCAAGAGAACATGCAACACAGTGCAAAAATAAATTGTTTTAAAAAACTACATATGTGTACTCAGGGCGTCCTACTCATGACGCATTTCCGTTGAAAGAAGTCGACTCCTTGTTTTGAGAGGTGTTTTTTGGGACTACGCATAACATAACTGCAAAGTTTCAAATTTTTGCGACAGGTTTCAGACACACAGATGCGTTAACGACAGACAATCGCAGGAAATTATAAGGATCCTTGGTTTAACTACGGACCCCTAAAAAGTAAACCTGAAAAATTAAACCCTAAAAAGTAAACGCTACTATTATTAGAGTAATAATAGTAGCGTTCTTTTAACAGGAAGTAAAACTCCAAATGCTAAATTGATCAGTTTAATGTAACAAAAAAAAAACTTAAGTTGGACCAACAAAACAGTAGCTATTGTGTTTTTCGCTAAACTAATACTTATTTTGTAGTTAATAATTAAAATTTGAATACCTTTGAGTAAATGGTACTAAAATAACTCGGTAGAAACAACCCCTTCATTTAATTTTTGTACTTTGTTTTTTAAAGGAATTCCAAATAATAATAATAATTTTCAGAAAATACAACATTATTAAACATTTCAGATAAACGTATACGGTTAGACAAGGAACCCTGCTAAAAAAAAATGCATCCTCTAACCAACATCTACAAGTAATTTGTAAATATAATGAGTACACGCAAATCGTCTACCTATACTTGTAATATGCTAATTTATACAAAAAATAATTAATAACTGGGAAATAACTAGTGAGCACATAATTCTCATTTTAATAATTTAATATTATAAATTAATTATATCAAAATAAATTAATAAAAAAAAAAGCATAATAACATAGTAGAAGTATCTACACTAAAATGTATAAAAGATACACAACACAAGAAATCCGTGGTCACATTTATTATAAAATAACCAAATTTAAAAAAGAAATCTTCTGCAGTGAATGTAAATAAATTTATATTAATACATAAAATGATAAATTTAATTGAATTATGAAAAAGACTAAATACATAGTAATTCGGTTTGTGTGAGCGAGGGCTTTTAAAGTTAGACGCTAATATTTTAAGCCGAGCTTCCGTTTTATGTAAAGATAAAAACTCCTCCCTCTCATGGCTGCAAACATTTTTAATTTTGAGATTATTATGATAATTTAAAAAAGGCAAAAGTGCAATAGTTAAATACGTACATAATAAGTGATAAAATTATTTACGTCCTCAAGTTTTATCGAGGTTCTTTATTGAGGATTTAAATTAACAAAGACTTTAAACGCGTTTATTAAATTGGAAGATATATTATACACACATAAATTCACACAAACACACAGACACACAAACATACACATTTTATATATATAAAGAGAAAGCATAGTGATACTAAACTTTAAAATCCTAAAAGTTGTTTTATGAAATGGTACTTAGTAGCTCGGTAGACGGAAAAAATGCCCACGGAAAAAAAGCCCAGGAAAAAATGCCCACGGAAAAAATACCCACGGAAAAAATGCCCACGGAAAAAATGCCCACGAAAAAAATTCCCACGGAAGAAATGTCCAAAATAATTAAACTTTAATGTTTAATGGTAGTTTTTAAATTTGTATAATTAGTTTATAACGCTAACAAATTTTAACCTAGTGTACAATCAAATGATCAACATTTACATTAAACCAATTAAATACTATATATATGATATTTTCTCTGCAAGCATTTACTTGTAAAGAATTTTGATCTGACCCTAATAATTAAAGTTTAAGCCATAAAAAACAGATTTTTTGTAAGTTCCATTTGAAATGCAACAAACTCCGCATATACTCTAAATAATTTATTAGACGAAGAAGAAAAAAAATTACGTTTAACTGATAAAAATACATTTATATGTTTTGCTCTGAGTTGGCATTGGTTTATGAGAAGTGACATTTAAAACTAAAAATGCATTACCCACTGCTTAATCTCGATTTGTAAATTAATAATATAATAAAAAATAAGGAAAAAAACACGGATAAAACAGAATATGAAGTCAAGATAGAGAAGCAGAAAGTGAAAAGTTGTGGATGGGACTTTATCATTTTAGCTATCTCTCAGTGCTTTTTAAGCGCGCTTCTAGACCTTCGTAATCTTCAAAGTATCTTTCTTTTAACCAAGAAATAAAAATTAATTTTTTCTTTCCTCAATACCTTTTAGATCAACAGTTTTCTTATTTTATCTGACAGACTCAATCAATTTGGCGCCGTTCATCAATAAACATAATAAAAAAAAAAAAAACGTTTCAATGATTGGAAAGTGCACGGTGAGATATTTTGCGCAATGATTAAAAAAAAAACTTGGACACTAAAGGGTTAAAAGATTATCCATTTTATCAGGTTTGTTATTTATAGTTTACAAAAAAAAGGATTTAAATAAAAAAAAAAAAAAAAAAAAAAAAAAACACGTTTCAGTAAAAAGGTAAAAATACCAATAACGATAAAACAAGGTTTTTTTCTTTATTGATACTTCTGACAGGATAAGGTCAAAAGAAATAGAGAAGAATTAGTTGTATAATTCGCTAAGAAGTGATAGTTATTTGATGTTTATTGATTTTTCGGTTGTAACATTTCAACAATAATTATTTCGACATTTTTCTTACAGTGAAAAAGAACGTATAAAAAAGGGAAATAATCTAAATTTATTAATAAAATCTTTTAAATATGTTTCAAAGTAAAACAGAAGAATGCATTTGACAATTTCAATAATTTGTAGACCAATAAACAAAATTAATTTAACTATAGTAGAATGTTTAAATGTTTTGTGGAAGTATATATGCAGGGTGACCCGTGATAAAATGTCAACGAAACTGGCGGATTCTATGGGTCAAATGCAACAAAAAATGTCGAGTAAGCATATGCCCATTTTCTCGATAGTTCTCGAGATATCGATTTATTTCTATTTTTAAAGTGTTGCACGAAAATTTTCAAAAAATGCCTAATTTTTCAAAAACTAAATGAGATAGAGAAATTGGGCTAAGGGACAATTTTAAATAGCATAAACAAATCAGAATCACTCATTGATTGTCAAATTATCAGCTTCTAAGCATCTTTTAAGTGCTGTTACATTTAAAAATGTTAATTTTATAAAATTCGACCATGAAATTTCAGAGCATTCTTTTTCTAATAGAGGGATGTTAGAAGTGTGGCGAAATCAGGAAAAACTTCCGCTTTTCATACTTTCGAATGGTATAATTAAAGTTTAAGATCAACGGTCTAGTTATTGCATTTTGGTGGATTGAATATTACCAGTTAGTGTTTGGAAATTATGCGGATAGGATCTCAACTAATTCTTGTTCAAAAATAGGATATTTTACGCTGAACAAAAAAAAAATTTATAAACATAGATCCGGAACATCTTCGTTTCCGAGATATTCTCAAAAAAATTAAAAGCCATAATTTTTGGGAGTTTATGCTTAAAAACTCAAATACTTGCGTTTTTTACCTTAAAGTAAATCTTGTTTTTCACATGAATGAAAGCATCAATTTAGCAAAATAGAATGTGCGCAGATGGTTTAAATTAATATGGGCCCATCTGTGGGCTACTTTCGACAGATCATCCTTTCCTAAAAATCTAATGAGAACTTATAAGATATAAGGTGACTAGAAGGGATTAGAAAGATATAGGTGTCAATAAATGTATTTTTGTGTGCATTTGGGTTTGGGAGAGAAACAAACAAGCAAAGGTTAATACAAACTTAAATGGAACCAACAATGGGCTAATTATGACCTTAATTAAAATTGGACGAGTAGTTATTAAGATATGATGGTTTGCAAAAAATTGAACGACTAACAGGCAGACCGACACGGAACCAATAATGTTTCCTGATGTCTGAAACGATTTCTGTCTTTTTTGAAATCGGAGAAAAGAGAGAGGGGGGGGGGATTAAACACATTAGACAATAATGTAGTATAACAAGTGTATCCGATAGGATGCGAAGAACCTGCCACATTAATTGCAGATTATTTTTCTCATTGTGTAGAGTGTGCTCGTGATTATCATGTTCATTAGGTAACCAACGAATTTTTGAGTAAAAATATTTAAGAGATAAAGCTTTTAATAGAGCGTTTTCATCGGTCACCTCATCTCCTATAAAACGCTATTTACCATCGAGAAATCAAAATAAATTTTACTTTTACATGCATGCAGTATGCAGTTTATTGACGAAGATACTATATTATAGAAATGATGTATTAAGATTTTTGTTATTTATTAGAGATTTCAGCACGTTTTAAAAGTCCTCTGAACAAAACCTACAGAATTGATTACAATAAAAATAAAATTTAGTAAACATATTTAGTAGGTTCATACCTCAAAACGTAATCAGTTTAAGCTCTAAATTTGGGCGATCTGCCTCCTAAAAAACTGGTTTTTTTTTCTCGAAAATAGTTTCAACAAAAAATAGACTGCCAATTAGAGTGACACATAGTTTCCTCGCGTCCTATCACGTATACTTTAATGATGTTAGGCTTTTAAAATCCATAATTGTCTATTGCTTCCGAGCTTACCGAAGGTAACGGAAGCATGCAACCCTCGCGTAAACGGGAACTTCAAATTTAGAATTGAAATTTTAGGTCGTGAAAAAAATCTAACTTCATCTATTCAGTGAGACAAACATTTTTTTCAAATACAATTTTTTAGTAGAACCAACAGCGACACCGGTATGAAGTGTTAAAGATCGCTAAAAACTATTAATAGTTTTTACACAATAAACAATATAACAAAGTAATATAACGTTAATATTAATATAACAATAAAGTAGGCATGCATCTTATCATCGAGGAAGCTATGTGCCACACTAATTGGCAGTCTATTTTTTTCATTTTCCCCCGAATAAAGCCTGGTCGGCTGGTCTCGAGGTCCTTCGGTAAACTCGGAAGCAATAATAATAAAGCATTTGACAAAATAAGAAGGTCAAATCCCTCGCTAAACGATCAACTAGGTTATTAGACCAATGTTGGTTATGGTTACCATAAGAATTAGTGTGATATAAAAACAGAAAAAGTAAAAGCTAGAATGAAACAATGTCAAAAAGAAGACATGAGAAATTGGTTCGAGTCAAGTTTGTAAGCAAGGGGTGATAAAATCCTCTACAATGTAGAAGGTGGAGGGGATGAAACTTTCTCAGGACAAATTACTTGACCCCCCTCTTCCACTGAGTTCCAGCATCCCCTAGCAGCTAGACTCTTTAACTTAAACATGGTTTCCTCCCAAACTCCCTTCTACCTTATCTCACACTAATTATTAATCTGCCAGACTAAAAAAAAAGAAAAATTAAAATAAATTTTTTTTTTTTTTTCTCTAGGTCTGAGTATTTGAGCCACAATTTTTTTTTTAAATTATTATAACAATAAAAAAGATAATTTTAAAACAAAACTCCAAAGAATATTATCTTGTTCTTGTTTTAAGTAGTTGTAAGAGTAGACTATAGTGAGAGAAAAGGAGCAAAAAATCCATTATAAAAAAAGCATCAAAAAATTATTCTTGTAATAAAATAAAAATATTAACTGCATTAAAACTTATAACTTTAATTGGTCGTAGAATTTTTAATGATAAAATACAAAACACAATTACATAATAATTTGGCACAAACAATGGAAAATGTAACACAGTATAAGAAACATAAAACTAGTATTGCGCCAACTTGAACAATTGTATGTTATTATAAATAAACAAAAAAGGGTATGATAAATAAAGAAAGACCTGCCTTCATAAAAAAATAAATTTAATACAAAAGAATAAAAAAAAAACTGTCTTACTATTTAATTCTTTCACCGTTAATAAACAGTCAAAATCTTAGATGAGTGAATATATCTGGTCAAATCAATAAAATTAAATTTCTAACTTCATCTATTCAATAAGACAAACAACTTTATAAATATATATTTTTTTTTTTTTAGTAAAACCAACACCGACGCCACTATGAAGTGTTTAAGATCGCTAAATTTATTGAAGCGGACCTAAACGTTCAAAAAAGAGAAAACAATGTTTTTACCGATATCTTACGTTCTAACGTAACGATTTTAATGAAACTTCGTAATCATCGCCAAAAGCACAATTGAAGCAGGCATGTAATATTTAAAACTGATAAAAGCAGAAGTTTTTGTGTAAAGAAGTGATATATTTTATAATATTTAAATTGTGTAGGCCGGATAGGTAAGGAACAGTCCTGTTTCCCTACGTACTACATCCATCCCCTTTAACTATCAACTCATGATTAACTTTTTTCTCAATATTCAATACATATTTATTGCAAGATGCTCGCTTCAATGATAATGAAAATACTTTTCTTTTAATTTTGCCTCTTTTCTAACTTCGTCTTATATAAGATAAGTAGCTAGCAACGTATACTTAGCAGAGCGATTTTATAATTTATATTAATTAAAAAGTGTAAGGAACTTCGTTCCTAACGGGTGTCCTGCGACACCACAGGTATTTACCCATTTATTTTCCATATAAATGGGTACTTTTGAAGCAAGTGTTACTTTAAGCAATATTGTTCAGCAGAAAATAAAATAAGATGAAAAAACTTCTCTTGCACGGCAGATGATTCAAAACTAGCGTCACGAAATCTTTCACATCCGGTTTAGGGGTACCTACGTCATAATTCTCAACACAAGTTTCATTTCTACCACACGGATTTTCACAGAAGTTTTTCATATGTACTTTCTTATCATTTAGGTTTTAGGTATTATTACGATGTATGCTATAAAAAAATCTATAACATATTAAAATCTAACGTATTAAATATTGTCAAGGTTTTTTTACAACTTTTTTTACACAAGTTTGTCAAGGTTTTCAAGAATATCTGGGCTGTCTCTACTCTCAGTCTTCTCGATATTTTATATTGTTTGTCATTAAATATAATAGTTATATCAGAGGCTGGGGCTCCTCACAGGCCCCCAGGGAGGGGGGAGGGGAAGGGGCTAGCATGTTAATGAAGGCAGAGGAAGACGAGATAAGGGAAGCAACCAACACCCCCTGGCGGTGACTGGCAGGACTGATAACAACCCTTCTTATCAGTAAACAACCACCCGGGCAGCCTATTTCTGTCTTTACACCCACTTTTCCCAATATCAATAGGGGGGAAGCAGGAGGAAGACTGTTTCGGAAATTTTTCTTATTAGAAATTCAAAAAATGTTTTCCACATTGAGCTCTTCCGTTTTCTCTGTTCAGCATGAAATATTATACTTCTTCGATGATATCTAATCTCTAAACATGAAATGTGAACTTACTTTTTTTACTCTTTTTATTTACCTGAATATTCTACCAAAATATGATATTTGTTTAAAATCAGTGTCTGTTTAAAAAATAATTTAGATGAGAAATTTTAAAATTAATTATTTTCATAATATAATATAAAAAATAAAATAATAAGAAAGAGATTTGGGTGGATATTTATTAATAGGAATTTGTGGGAAAATTAGTATAGCTAGATGTCGGGGTGGAATATTTTCGCTTATCAAATAATCGAATGACACCTAGGAATGCACCGCTCAAGGCTCCCTAGAAGGAGGTGTAGCCTATTCCGAAGTGGATAGCTAATTATGACCGCTGTGTGTGGCAACCGCTGAGTTCACGTCAGCAAGCTGTCACAGTCACAGTTATAGAACATTATCAAATCATATCATGGGATTCTAGTCACTGTGTTTTCCTAAATAGATTCCTTTTCTTTAAATCCAAGTATACCACCAAACCTTCCCCAATAAGCCAATACAAATCCAGTTGATTATTTTATCCAACTACCTAAAAAGTGATTAAGTAACTGATCTCTTGACCAAATTTTTTAAATTTAATAAATGATATAAGACCTTTAAAGCAATAATAGTGTTTATATCGATCTATTTAAAATAATAACCCATATTGGAAATAGTATATTGCAAGAATAGACTTATTGAATGTTATAAATACATACATCAGGAACCACGAATTCTTATTAGTAACAGAACAATTCATTAATCAATCACAGCTTATAGGTCAATTTTATGATCTCTATTTTAAACATAACCGAACAGATTGTTACTTTTTTTCTTTTTAAAGCTAATAGGTATGATTAATGTAAATATATTTCAAAAGGGGTGCATCAAAATTTTCGTCTAACGGGAAATAGGGGGAGGAGGAGTTATTTCGAATAAATAAAAATAAATGAATAAATGAAGTGGGCAGACAAAATAGAGATAAGACACCTTTCCACCTCTCCACCATCTTTGTCGTGGTCATTTATCAAACTAACTCTGATCTAAAAAAGAAAGTCTACAGTAACTTTTGGGCTCAACAAAAAAGTCGTTCATTTGTTTAGATAAAGTTTGTGAAGATTTCCCCACCCCAAAAGAACAGGGTGAAGAAGGTGAAATGATGTAAGATGCCAAGTTTGTAACCTGGGAGCCCGTGTTTTGACAGTGATGTATTTCTTTAACCAGTTTCACAGAAGCATTGAAAAATACTTGGATTTATCGATAATATTATTCGCACCTTAAAAGAATATCTCTTTTTAAACAAACCTTAAAAAATAAAAATATTTAAAAAGATAAGGCAACATAACATAAATATCAAAATCTGATAATAAAAATCAAAAAAATTGTTAAAATTTTAATAGTTGCAATGTAAGTAAACGTATGAAAGAGATAGAGTCTAATAAATAGAAACTCAGAAATATTTAAACCTCTGTCTCATCTCATCTTAAATCTTTCTTTTTCACACAAATCGACCCTAATAAAGATGTCTGTTTGTGGTTGAATTTGCGAACTATAGCGAAAGCACAAAGACATCATTGATGTCATGATCACTAGAATTTAGTAAAGCAACTGAAAACGACTGGAATAATCGACTTCGCTTAAATAAGATAAGCAGATATTATTCCACTCTAGGCAGTTGACGATGAAACAAGAAAAGAATAATAGAAATTGAAATGTTAGAAGAATACTCTCTCCACGTAAAAAATATGTTTTTTTTTTAGAGACTATTCTTTCAACCTTTCATGATGACTGAGGACCCAACTACTAAATTTTCCAATTTTAACTTTGAAATTTAAAGTGACTAAAAAAAAATTAAATTATTAATAACGCTGTTATAAGCACTAATCGCATTCACCTCAACTCAAAAAATGCCGTGTCTCAACACATCTTTCTCAACATCTTTGAGTCAAATCCCAGAGAGGTGAGACTATTTTTGCCCCGATGATCACATCGAGTAGATGTGCAAAGTGACAGATCTCTTATAAATTTTATGTCCAAATATTTTGTTGATCAGGACGCAGAAAAAATATTTAGCATGTATTAAACAGTTATTAACCTGTATAAACGTCTTTTAGGTCATATATTGAGCGTATTACGCTGATATCATACATTTTTACAGTGATAATAAATAATCAAGACTTACAAAGACGAGCTATATTCGAAGTCAGAAAGAACCAAGCATGGAGAAAAAGGCTCCAAATAATGTTACCTGAAAAAAATGAATGATTTATTTATTACTCTGTAAAATATTTTACAAAAAATACTAATTAAATATTTGGTTAATTTATGAACTATTCGCATGAATATTAAAAAATGTTATGAATGAATTTAAAAATAGTCTGCAAATTAACATCAACAGTAGCACATGACATCCTCACGTCCTATTATTGGACGGACGGCCTCACGGAAATTGAAAGAGTAGTTGTTTTGAACCTTTTTTCGATTCCCAGTTTGGAAACATTTATTTTTATTCAGTATTAAAAGTGCGCAAACGGTTGAAATTAATATGGTACTATCTGTGGGCAACTTTCAACAAACTTCAAAATCAGATGATTAGGTACGTTTAAACATATAGGTGCGAATAAAAATTACATTTTCCGCATGCGGAGAGAAGCAAAAGGCTAATTATGATTTACCATCCAAATTTCGGACATTAGTTATTTAATATAAAAATCGGAAAAGAAATATTTTTAAGATGTGTATAGGTTCGTAAAAATGTTGACAGCCACAAGACCAAAAAGTTCCCTTAAGATTAAAACGAATTTCAGTCTTGAAATTGACCATTTAATTCAGTCTAGGATTTTTTAAATTCCTTTTTTTAATTTTTTAATTAAATAAAAAATTTTTTTTGAGAATGACCATAACGCTTTCGTTACCTTCGGTATAAGCAAAAAACAAAAACCTTGAATTTCCTTTTGCTTCCAAGCTTACTGAAAGCATGAAAGCATTAGTTTTTCTAAAGAATGAAACTTTTTTATGTCTCTGAATTCAAAAATTGCTCTACAGTAATCCGAGAACATTTTTCTCGCGTCTATCTTTGCAGACTGACATATCTTAAAAACTATACACGTCCAAACTGAATGAAATTAGGATGAGTCAGGTCATTATTAGCCCATTGTTGTTCCTACATTAATTTCTTTCTACATTAACTTTCTGCGCCCAACTAATTTTTCTAACTAATATTGACTTTAAAATGTCAATTTACCAAAATTTAATGAGCACCGACGAGACGGTTGCCATTTTATGGGACCATCTGAAGGCTACAATCGATAAACCATCTAAATTTATAAATCAGGTAAGTACCTCCACACATTCCACGAATCTCTGCACAATCACCCCAATCCCTTAATAGAACTCCTTGCATCCCAAATTATTCCAGATAACCCACCTCGTCACCTGAAGAGGCAGTGGCCTAGAGACCTTCTCGTCACATAATTTTTATATTAAATTTTATTCATTAATCTCCACTTAATTTAATTTCATTCACTCACACATTTAATATTCATTTACCTTTATACATTTGCAAGTGTAACTATCAATCCTTAATTATTTCTCCCAGCCAAAAGGAATAGTCACTGGACTATTACCTTTCTCACGTTACTCATTGCCAAAAAAACATTTAACCTCTGTAACACTTATAACATGAAATTATGTAGTTGTGTTAAACAATAAAGATAAAAGATAAAAAAAAAAAAAAAAAAAGGTAAGTACCTACTTAAAAGGAATAGGTGTTAATTAAAAAAAAAACTTCTGCGGATGTAGAAGAAAAACCGGTACTATTATAGAAAAGACTTTTTGTATAGAAAATATACAGAAGAGTTTATATCCATTAGTCTAACTACCTATTAATACAATGACATATTCAGTCTAATATGCTTTGGGACAAAGGAATATCACACTTTTATATAATAAAAATAATAGATTAAAAAAAGTGGGAGGCCCTTTTCAATAAAAGTGCCGAAAAACCAACTTATATGGGACCAACAATACTCGTAGTCTATAATTATGTCCCACCATCCAATTTGATTTAAAATATCAATTAGTATATGTTGGTTCGTATATAAATAATGGACAGATAGTACCAGGAAAGACCAAAAATGTTCCCTGATGTTGATGTCTGAAAAGGTTTTCTGTCTTGGAATTTTTGAAATCGGAGACATTAAAAATTGTTCTTCCTTCAGAACGATCACAAAGCTTCTGTTAACTTTGGTATGCTTGGAAGCAAAAATCAAACACACTTAGAGCTGGATTTATAATTCAGCATAATATTTATTTCATATTTTACCATTTTGGTAGTATTCATACTACAGAAAGATTAAATTTTAATTTAAATCAAATTATAATTATTATTAACTACGGGAAACAGACAGAGAAATTTGATTTAAATCATAATATTTATTTAAAACCCAAATATCGACTGTGTACCTGCAATACCTCGTAACCCTCAAAATCGAGATTTTTTTTATAGATATTATTAATATCTACCTATGTGCAAAAGCTAGTAAGCCTCAAGTAATTATTTCTTATAGAAATTATTGTAATTCTTCCTATTCATAATTTAACTTAAGTGTACAAAAAACCTCGTCTACGACAAGGTTTTAAAACCTCGTTACCCCCCATGCATTGTAAGTCTTGAACTTGTTGTGGGATACGTTTAAGTGTTTCAGTAAAGTTAATTCAAATCAAAATAAATATAAAGAAAATATAAAAATAAACTATTTTAAAACAACGTTTTTTGCTTCTCCTGAAAAATTTAGTTTTTTGGGGTTACGAGGTATGCAAGTCGATATATTATTTTTTAAAATTTAAGATTATAATTACCCATAAATAAATACATATGTATAATTATAGTAGTTTATAAAATATTATTATTAAAAACTGTTAGTTGTTTTGTTTTTTTTTTTTTTATTTTTATATTTGAAATAGGAAAATAGAGAAATTATTAAAGAACGTACATACATTTAATTAAAATACATAAAACAACACATAACATACTTTACTTACTGTTATGAGTTTTTGTGGAAAAAATTAATTTAATTTTTACTTAAAAGATATGTATATTTATTCATAGGAAAGTAAATAATAATATAATAAATTCATTCAGAGAACCAATATCTTTTCCTTATCTTATCTGATGGAAAAAATGATAATTTTTAATAAGCACAATGTTTTAATTTATGCACCAATTAAGACAATTTTTAGTGTAACAAAAAAAGCTTATTCATAAAAAATATCTATAAGTAGAAGTCAGTCCTGCTTAGTGCTTAATATTGTAAAATCATTACATATATATAACCAAGTGTTTGTTTACTTCCAACTTATTGTGGTAAGCGCGTAAGTACATTTTTCAAGATTATACTCATGCATATAAATATAAATTAATTAAACAATTTAAAAAAAAAACCCGTTTATAAAAAAGAGCAAACAAAAATTATTTATATAAAAATTATTCTTTCGCAAAGAGATAATAAAATAATTATTCTTGTTAGTAACTCATTAGTGTAAATAAATAAATAATAACAATGAATTTGTATAAGTGTGAGTATGGTATAAACACATGTAAAAGATATGAAACAATGATAAACAATAAAAAAAAATTTTTTTTTAAAAATTAAAAAAAGTAAATAATAGCAATGACCAAGATTAAAAACTACATGTACATTTTAAATAATAAACAATAAAAATGAAATACCTAAATACAATACCATAAGATGGTATTGTAAAAAAAAAAAAGAAAAACAATACCATAAGATGGTTAGGGCGATGAACGATTATGAATAACATCGCTTTGTTAAGGTATTATCATTTTTTAATTAAATAAACACGCACAATATATTGGACTTATAATAGTATAAATTACATTTATTAGAGTGAATGCACATTTTTTTTTAATAGGGTAATAGATTTTAATAACTAAGATAAGACAAAAATGCAAGAGATAGAACTAGTAAGAGTTCGTGCAACAAAGTTCCTTTTCAGTAATTTTTAAATTTGTATTTCTTGTATAAAATATACATAAAAAATATAATTTTAATAGTGCAGATAGGAATTGTTGAATTTATATGTTATGGTCTTTTATCCACGTTTCAATTTAATTTGAAGAGGGTATTCTAACTGGATAAGTTAGGTGCCTTGTATGTAAATAACCAATGAGTTAAACATAAATTCATTAGGGAATTCATTCGTTCGTTACACGTAAACGGACCTTATTTTAGAATACACATATAGGCTGTTGTGGTTGTGGAGTTCTAGGTTATAAAGACATTACGGACGCATAATGATACAATTTAGAACTTATACGTAACGAGTTAGATTCAAATGAAAAACTCCAATTAAACATTCCTTTAAATATAATTATTAATTTATGAATTTTTCCAATTCTTAGTTGTCACGTGTTTTCTTGGTTCAATTCAATTATTATTGAACATTTTATCAAAATGTGTAGTGAAAATAATCTTACCCGGAAAGGAATCAAATTAACTCCTTTCTACGTTACACTGTGTAAGATGTAAAGATGTAAAAAGGATTAGAAAGTGCTCTCATCTACTACATATACCTACTCAATCAATGCTCTCAAAAGAGTGTTAGTAAAAGGAAATTGTCTAGAACTATTTAACAAGCGGATTCATTTCATCGATTACTTACCTACTTCGTTGTTCTACAAAGAGTTAAAATGGTTTACCTTATAGACCAGAGTTACTATAAGCGTGGTAACGTTTTCAGGAAAAATTAATTTGTCATTAAATTTTATTAAAAATTCTTATAAACTTCTGTATTAGTAGTTCTTTCCTTCTGTACGCAATAATTAGAAGTAGAGGAAGACCGATGACTGTAACAGATATCATTAGTAGAAAGGTGGAAGGAAACATCATAGACGGCTCTCTAAATGCTAACTGCTCCAAAATACACTCGATTATACAGAAACACCAGGGTTCTTTACCCTTACAGTTTAATAGAATTTAATTGTAAGAAGTATTTAGGAAAATGGCTAGAGCAAGAGCGAGAAAGCAAATGTGTAAACAGTGAGTCGAAAGTTGGGTGGTTTTCTACGAAATAGGAGTAGTGACGGGGAGAGGGAGACTGAAAACAATCCTGAATAGGATAATTGTACAGTGTAACTGGAAATCCTCGCATATGAAGGAGGTGGAAAGAAGGAAATAATTGGGAGTGAAGAGGGCAGGCAAGGGGAGAAGTGAATAATTATAATAATAATTACAGCTAGGAGTGGGTAAAGGTAATTATCGGGTTAATTATGATGAATCTGTGAAGGTTACGAGGATATATCTAGATGGAAACGGGAGATAAGGCCAGACAACGGGAAGGGGTAATCGGGCCCTCCTTCCATAGCCCGCAGAGATGTGAACCACGGATAAGAGGGACTCAAGTAAATCGGGGCGCCTATCTGACGGGAGCATCCTCTTTATATAGCAGAGCGAAAAATAATGAACTAATGGTACTCTTGGGCCTCCAGCAGACCAGTATATCATCATCATCCGCAAAATTATTTTCCTGTCATTTAATGTGAATTTTTAACATAAGTTATTCAAGAATAAAGTGCATGAAAAATTGTTTCATAAAAAAAAAAGGAAATACGTTTTTAAAAGTAAATGCATGTATTATAAAAGTATTCATGTGTGAGTATATAATTCATACAGGTTACAGTTAAAAAAGAAAGCTCGTTTATCTTATATCTTAAAGCATAAACGTCAATCGGGGTATCGAAATTTGGTGTTTTATATAATCTACATTCATTTTCATCTATGGATACTGGGTCCAATAAACCAATAAAATAACGACGCCAACTGAATTCTCTAAAGATAAAATACAACATACAAGTCTGCAGCTTACAAACACATAAAGCATAATCTCATTTTTCTCAAAATTAAAAAAAATATAGCATAATAATTGTGTATTCTGTTTAAAGAAATCAGGAAAAAGTTGTTGAATGACAAAAACTTTTGATCGACGCGATCCAACAAAATGAATCCAGAACATTTTGGTCTTCATTCCTCATCTTATCCGTGCATCGAAGTCTTTCTCTTCCCTTGTTCTCTTTCTTCTGGACCGCTTTAAGTTATCTCTGGAACTCCATCTCCATTTCCGAGCCAGCTGAGGCGGCGGCGGTTGTCGTACAAGCCACAAACCGATAAAGGACGAAAAATATCGGGAAAGATGTCCGATTTCTTATCGTTTAAAATCAAGGCTCTCTGTGGAACTCGGAGAGAAAAAAAAAACCTCCGAAGATTCCTTTAAGAAACCGTCCTGCGCAGTTGACTGTAATTCGATGAGAATTCTATCTGACCGACGGATCTTTCAGGAGCCTCTTCATATAGCCTTATACACTGGACTTAAAATTGTACCTTCTCTTCACAGCAAAAAAATAAATAAATAAAATAAAAAAATATATATAAAAAGATCAGAAATTAAAAGATGGAAACGAAAGACAAATTCCAAAAATAAGATAAGCCAGCAAAAGTCCAACAGAAAATGAATAACTACAAGAAAGAAAAACTTGCATTGAAATAAAGCATCATAAAAGAAAACATTTCACGACATAACTTCATACTTCTTTTAAGATGAATAAGATATGGTTCTTAGATGGGCACAATTTCATAAAATAAATGGAATAAAACAAAATACATTTTTAAAAAAGAGTATAAAATTGATTATAATCTCCCTGACTTTAATGTAACTTAATACGTTTTGACTTTTCGACAAATTGGACACATAAAATTAATCCTGCATTTGTATAGCAGCGATGTCAAATGTCTGATTCCGTTACGCAGGAAATCAAATTCACGATGTACCATCCCAATTATTTTTTTTATCAACGAGTGACTAAGTGAAAAGAAGAGCACCTTACTTATTTTAAAAACAAACCAATATATTTTAAAAGAGGTCAAACAAAAGCTTAAAATAACTAAAAAAAGTAAAGACTTTAAGTATAAGGCAAAAGGTAAAAAACAGATAAAATATAGATATTACAAAAATAATACCTCAATAGATTGTGTTATTTCTGTAATGTATATATTATGTTTTATCTCCATTATATTCTCTGACATTTCCACATTCTTTCCCAATGCTAGGGAAAAAAATGCGGGGAAGTTTAGAAGTGTTAAAATTAAAAATAGATAAGTCTAAACCCTTCAATCTAATAAATTGATTATTTTTCCGAATATCGAATATGTGATTGGTTTTTATTTAGCTTTACTGTTGATTATTTTAACGGATTCAATGCCTCATATATATTATATATAACCACTTATAATATTATATTATATAACCAGCAACACAGCAGAACCTCACAGTAACGGACCCTTTTATAGCGGATAAAAAATTATAATAATCATAATAAATTAATTTTCCCAAGTATCTGCTTTTAGCTCACAAAAAGGGTTGGTAGGCTTACAAGTTCGTTAACCAGAATAAAAGGCCAAGCCGCATCAAGGACATTTAAATCTTGACGTGAAACAAACGCCTTTATAACCACTTTATTGTCCAGACGCTATGAAACTATTTCAAAATGTTTAGTCCAATCCGTTTTGGGGGAACTTTTATTCTCACAAAATATGCTAGAACATACAAAGTCTTATATCCATTTTTTACACGTTTTATTAAGTTTCACTTGTCTGCCAGGGAAAAATGTTGTAGTTTATATTTGACCCCATTCAAAATCAGCCAGCAATCATCTCTGCCATAGGCAGAGAGACTTGCCCAAAAAGCGGCCTATGTTTTTATCCTTAGTGACATACGCAGCACTGTGATCGCTCATTTCATTTCGCTCAGTTTATTTTTATATTTTTTTGAGAATGTTTAATTATTAAGTTACTTGATTATATAATGTTATTTTTACACTCTTTTAACTTCACATGTTTGTCAGGGACAAATCTTAATAATAAATTAGACACACTTCCCGACTATCTAGAAACCAGAAACTTGCACAGATTATGTAATTCCGATGTATAATCAGATGAATAATCAGTCATTCGAATGAATAATGAATAATCAGTAAGATAAGACGAATGAATAATCAGTCATTCGTGTTACAAAATCGTTTCTATCAGCCGATAAATCACTAAATTTCTTAAAAAATTTGGCGGTAAAAATTCAAACAAAAATTGTAAACAAACACGAATAGTGACAGGAAAGTGAGGTTATTTCCATTTAAAACAGCAAATATTTCGTTGGCTAGAGAAAGCTCGGTTGGAACTCTATTCCTCCTCCTGTCCCCTTGAGGCTGGGACTACCTCAAGACGTAACTCAACCGCGGGCCTACTCAGACACGGCAAACTTCACTGCAGGTTTGAGCAACCTCTAGCGCCCCGCGACCCTTCTTATCCCCAACCCTGCCTGCCGCTTGCTGCCTTCGCGCCTTGTACCTACTACTACTACACGTTCCATCTTCCATCTCCGGTTCTCCTGAACTGATTTTCCTCTAACAATTTTTGCCATAATTATATTATACGTCTCTATTTATGCATCAATTACATGCCTTTAATATGTTTGCCATTAAGAATAATATGAAGAACAAAACATGCACAAAAAAAAAAATAAATAAAAAATAAACAGCCACAGTTCTACTAGCGATCACAGATTATGCGTACGTCTCTAAAGATAAAAGTGTGGGACACTAACAACAGTTTTTGACATTTTTTGTTGATAGCGCCACACAGTGACAAACGCATTTCTGTGATAGCTAGTTGTACCGAGCCTGTTAAAAAATTATTTTCTCCTTCTTAGTGCAAGTTTTGCAAAAGCTTTTTCTTATTTTTTTAAAAATATAATATTATTTCACTTTAGAAGGACGGAACAGAAAAATAAATTGAGATAAAAATGAAGTTACAAGTTACGTTAAACAGTTTTGCAAACAATAATTTTATTTTAATTTCAGATTTAGAAAGTCATGTTCTGAACACACAAAATAACTTACATTTAGATAACTAGTGATATGACTATCCTTTAATTATTATTTATTTAATGAACAAAGCAACAAAAAAAAAAAGATGTTACTTTATAAAACAATAAGATAGTGTTTATTCTTTCTCCTATAAATGATCCTTTATCCTTATTATCTTTACGAATAGAATCTAGAGTTCTGTTCTCATTAAGGAAAAAGTTATATAAGTTATTGCATCAAATTAACAAGGTTTTGTAGTCAAATAAATAAAAAAGAATAATAATTATGGTAATTAATTATAATAGATCAAATGAGTATAACAGTAGGTATATACTGGATCTTTTATAAAAATTGAAACAACTCACACAATTGTGAAGATACGATTGATTTAAGATTACCTGTATTATACGAGTGAAGATAATGAGAAGAAAATAATAAATAATAATAAGATATTAGGCTAGAAAACACCAGGCTTATTAGTTAGTATAATTACTAGTTAGAATAGGGGAAAAACGGGCGTTTGACCAAAGGAAGATAAATAACTAATAGATAAACATCTTAATATTATACAATTTTTGCTCCTAAAGATCTGTTAATTAATTTTTCAGAAGAAGAAAAAAAATTATAATAATATCAAAATAATTAACAACTTTTGAAAAAATTCTAAAAATATAAAAACCACAGAGACAAGGAAAGAAAAACCACTAAACAGCTTCATTTCCTCGAGCCATTATTAAAAAGATTATATAAACAGAAAATAATAATTACAATAAATAATTAATAATTACGGCAGTTAATAACAGATATATACATCTAGACACCGTTAATTAAACTAAAATACAGGTTCTACCTTGATTAGCTTGTTTAAAGGGGGGAAAAGAGGGAGGACAAAATTGTTAGGGTAAATATATATATATATTAAATATAAAAAAATAAAAAAATATTATTAAAGTGGGCTACCTGGTACACGTGAGGAAATTAAAAAAATAAGATTTAAACCAAACAAGAGAGTAAAAAAGTTAAATAAAGTCATTAATTATAAAAAAAAGAGAAAGACCATTTAAGCTCCGAGAGTCAAGGAGATTATGAAAATCGATGATTTTTATAAAATAAGAAATTATATATTGTTGTTCAAGTGTGTATAAAACAAATTAGTTTTAAAAGAGCTTTTTTAAGAAAATCAGGTCATGATAAGCAGTTGTTACAAATAATAATAATTATCTAATGTGAGCAAGGGATATATTAAGAAAAGTTTATTTAAAACGTTTTCTTTGTAAAATTTAATATAAAAATATGTGTGATATTTCACAGCCACAGTGCTACTAGCGTCTCAGCCACTAGTTTCTTAAACGCAGGTGGCTCACTATGACAGAAAAAAAAACTAAGTCAGAATAATGGATAGGGATAAATCTTGAATCAAAAAGAAGTAAGGCGCGCTTCGCGTAAGTACGTGAGGCGATAATCGTCGGTTTCTGTAAGATTCAGTTAAAATTATTAAGTGTAAAATTTTAAAAGTGGCATATTCTTTTTCTACACTTCAAGACCTTTAAATTGAAATTGAAATTGTCACAAATGCCGAGATGCACCTGTGTGCCAAATTTAATGTCCCTAGCTGTAATAGTTTATGAATTCAAACATGCCAACGGACAGACAGACAGAGCCGTTATATAAGGTTTCTAATCGTATTTCGTACAGAAACCGTACGACCAGAAACCAGTATATAGCAATAGAAATGAAGTCAGTGACTCTATCTTCTCTTATTCCTCATCAATTACAAATTTTGACTTTGTTCCTTTAGCGCGCCAGCGAATCAATTGGATAGAAATTAAATTTTATGTTATTACAATTCTACACTTAAGATCATTTACAGCAGGTTATACCATTTTCTTGCACTTGTAAATATAATGCTTACAGTAATACATACAGTGCGTAATCTAAAGAGGAAGGATTCGTATTTAAAAAGGATCCTGTTTTAATAATGAAGCTTGCAGCAGGATGTTGTAACAGTAAATAAAGACGCAGGTGCGTGTAAATTAAAAAAAATACTAAGACAATTATTAATATAATGCATTTGTATTATAGTCCAGGCAAATTAGTAAAAGAAACCGCAAATGGAGAAATTAATTTATAAAGTTTTGAAACTTTGTGAAAACACTCATAAGGGGTGAAGTACAAAATTTACTTTTTACGAAAAACGGTTTATTTTTTGAAGAGAAGTGTTATTACCAAAAATATGTATGACATAATTCTGCACAAAAAAGGTCCTATGCATGTTTGAAGTGAGACATACCTTTTTCGAGATATTGTAGTTGGAAAAATATAAATAAAAGTATGTTTGTGCGCATGTGGAAGATAAAATAACCAGCGCAGAAGGTTGAAACTTATATGGGATCAACAATGGGCTAATTATGACCTACTAATCAAATTACATTAAAATCGGAAGAGTTGTCTTTAAGATATGTTTGTTCAAAAAATAAACAGTTTTGCGTAAAAAGTGAAATAAATATATTTTCGACTTTAAGGAGGGGGGAACTTTATTGTTTCTCACTACTAAACCCCTTAGAGTGTTTTTACAAAGTTTCAAAACTGTATAAATGTTTCCCCTATTATTCCTTATTTTCCTGGACTATTATATTAATTAAGGTATTTCACAACTACAATGAAAAAACTCTTGATGTTTAGAGGGATATGTAAAAGGGATAATTATAGTACCAAAAAATCATAGATGTATGTTATCTATCTATATGTTAGATATAAGGAAGCGTCCATGGAGGTCACCTTAAAGGAATAACACAAACTGTCTCTCCACGTAAACGTTTCCAGTTTACGTGGAGCTTTATTTGGTCGCACCCTCACATTTGCAGTTAAGTTGTGAATTTTCAAAAACAATTTCAATTGCAGATAAGCATGAAAATAGTCTGCCAATTAAAGTGGCACGAAGCATCCTCATCTCTTAGTTTCTCTTTCACATACGTACAAAGTTTTTTTTCTTAAATACCAATTTTTTAATATATAAATGTACAGATCTCTGTGCAAAGGATCTCGCCAAAACCGAATCTAAACCATGTCATCGATATGAACGCGGGACGGTGAAAGAAGACAAATGAGCCCTAGATAAAGGGGGGGGGGGGGGGGTTGTAAGGTTTTTGCTCTCCTTTCGAACAGCTCCTTTCCCCTACCTTTCGGTCATCTGATTTTTAAGTAATTTAGATGGTTTGTTAAATGTTGCCCACAGATGGTCCTGTGTTAATTTCAACCGTCTGCTTAAATTAAATATTAATAAATTGAGAATTTTATTCATGTAAAAAAAAAAAAAAATTGAAAGATCTAAAAGGAAATAAAAGGAGATAAGCAAATTTAATATCTAATAAAAATGTTTGATAATGGGCCATGATCCATTATTTGAACAATGAGTCGTAAAAGCAAAACAAAAGTATAGTACGCGACACGACGCGAGGAAGCCGTGTGCACTATTAATTGGCAGAATATTTTTACGTATTCAAGAGCTCTTAAAAAAATGTAATGTACTGATATAAGATAACAGATTTTTCAATTGATTAATTTTGTAGGAAGACCGAATGCTCTGTTAAATCGCCGATAATCCCAGGAGGCCAATTGTAAGCGTCATTAATAGAGTTAATCTGTGCACGAACTGTGACGGAACCAGAGGCGAAATCATCAGGGCTCATCTCATTCTCTTATCTGCCACTGATCTGAGCTGTATTACCTTGAAACTGTCTTAATTGAAACTAACGAAACGAATTAGACCTGTGAACGTTTCACAGTTTTTTAGTTTAGTGGATATTTGCAGAGAAAGAGAGGGGGAAATAATCTAGCCAAAGATTCTGATAAAAACTATTAACTAGTTATTCGTCAGTAAAAACAATACGTTTATATACCATTAAAAGAATAATCATTATTAGTCGTATATACTCTTAATTGTTCATCTTAATTTTCATGTTTTATAGTTACAAAAATAATAATAGTTTTGTTTTTCGATTTTCTTTCCCAAATTTCTCATAGTCTATAAAACAGACAGCAAAATTGATCAGATTATTATCATGAACATAAAACACAATTATTACAAATAACAACCACAATTTTGATTTAATTAATTTCTATAAACTACTGGTATAGGTTGAGTTGGTATATATATATATATATATATATATATATATATATATATATATATATATATATATATATATATATACCTATATTATACTTATATTTTGGATATTATATTTCTGTAATTTAAAAATATTTTATCATTACTTATTACTGATTAGGCCATTTTTTCATTCTTCTTCGAAGTATTCAAGCAGTAATACTTTGTTAATTTGTATTCTGTAAAAAATAGAATGACAATATTTTGTTTTTGTTTTTTTCCTTTTATCTGATTCACAAATGTTGGAAGTATCCACTCATGATAGAATGTTTCATTTCCTTGAAGCCGAAGGATAGAATATGGTACATTATAGTATTTCTATCAAATTGTTTCCTTAGGAGGATTTATCGTTTGCTAAGGGTTATAATAAGTTTCTGCCGGAATTGGAAGAGACCTAAAAGCCTGGAATCATTTCGTACTTGGCAGACCTGATGTAAACATAAGCTTGATTTGAGAGAGTGTAGACTGTTGCGAGGAACAATACCCTGATAGCTTTCATTTCCTTTTAGATGGAAGGATTCCTGGAGCGGATCTATCAACTCCTGGCAAGGATTTAAACTCGCCGATGGTTTTCATGCCTGTTGGCCCTTCTATTTTGCATAATCCATCCCTTCAAGTGCTTCTCCTTTATACATGACTCTACCTCGGCACAATGTTTCACAAGATAAACTACTCGCAGTTTCCCCGTCTCCTCCCTCCGTCCTCTTTTCCTCCTCCCGGAGGGTACTTTAATTTCCGAAATCTTCCAAGTTTATTCGCTTTTCTAGAGGATGCAAGGCCGGAGAAGATCTCGCTCGCTCCCAGTCCAGAGCTTTATGATATCAGGATCCATAACATAACCCTGGCTCTCCTCGTCCCCTGGATACACACAGGAAATTAATACTAGCTTCTCTCTTCTCTTGTCTCCATAAACTACGAGACTTGTTTTTATAAACGTTCCATTCTTCCTGACCCTCCTTTCTTTGTCCCCGTGTAATAACTGTACAAAATGCTTTTTTGAAGAAATTGCTGTAATCTTTAATCCCTTTGTTCCTGATGTCAGGATTAGAAATAATTTATGACATGAACCATTTGTCTAAACATAAAGCAAAGTAATATTAGTTGTAAGATCTATTTAAACCTATTAAAATTAATATTATTGATATTATAGATTTAGTTTATTTTTATGATTTGCAATGAATAAAACAATAAAAATAAATATTTATGTTATAAATATTATATAAATATTGATATATTTATGTTATAAATATTTATTAAATATTGATATATTTATGTTATAAATATTTATTAAATACATAATGTATTTAAATAAAAATAACGTACATATTTAAAATAAAAATAATAACATAATCTTTTTATAGACTCAAGGATCAAAAATGATTGTACCACGAGTCTCTTTTAATTTTAAAAGAAATATCTAAAAAGAGTGATTAATAAAAAATAAGAAGAAGAAGGAGGGGAAAACTATATAAAACTTTAATAGTTTCTGCTTTTGGATGAGAAGATATTGGAAGTGAAAAGAACTAAGATTAAATGGAAAAGATAGGAAGCGGAGAAATTCATTATTCACGAGAAGTATAAGATAAGGCTTTTGAAGGAGCATCCTTTAGGTGTTTTGAAGGAGGGGCTCTCCTCGGGTGCTGGGACGGATAGTCTGAGAGCCAGGGTAAGAAGTGAAGATGTCTGGGAGTTAAGAGCCGTGGCAAAGGATCAATGCACTGAGATCTGATAGCTGTCGTGGTCTCATCAAGACTCGACTGATAACACCATGTGAGAACCGACCCGGTGCACAATATCAGCCAGCAAAAGAACGAATAGACATCTTAAAAGGACTTGGGATTTAAAACATGCATGTGGAGAGCTTCTCTAAAGGAATAGCCAAGTCAGAATAAAGAAAAAACCCGTTAGAAACTTAGATGAAAAACTCATCAAGGCTCAAGACATTTAATACACTGACGTTAAAACACACCATGTGAAATTGGTAACCTTCGTGAGTCGGGATTTTTTTCTAAACCGTGATAACATATAACTTTTGTTTTGTGTATATAAGTGTCTTAGGGTTTGCCTTTAGGACAAGCATGATTATTATAGGATAAAATAAAAAATGTAGTTTTCATCGTGGGGTGCTCTCAACAGATAAACACAGAGATTTGTAACTTGTCCAAATTATCGTAGACCTATATATAGGACTTGTCTAAACTTAACTTGGCCATGTTGAACTAAAGGGTCTAGAAATCCTCGTTGAGGCATTTTTACCTTCTATAGATGACTCCATCGAGTAAATTTTGTATAATATTATAGTCTTATTAAATTAATTAACTGTAGTATATCTAGAAAAAATATTATAAATTGTTCGGAAGAACACCTTTAGCCTCGTTAAACATTTTACACATGTCGTTTAAGTGAAGAAATATGTTGCAAATATTCTGCATTAGCTTTCCTCATCGAATTCCTAACAACCAACTGTATGCTGACCCTGAAAACAATCTCCTGAACCATTTAACGTAAACACATCAAAATTAAATACATAAATAATACTTGAACTTACCTGTCGTTATTAACAATGAGATGTCCAACGGGCATAACCCAGTGTGCATGTGGAAATTCAATGGTACTTAAATGTACAGAAAAGGAATAACTAGGTTATAGTGAAGTATTGGAATTTAAGATAGAGAAGATATATATTAATAGGAAGTCATAAAATTTGAACTATGAATTATCAAAAATTCATATTGAGACACATGGGAAGTAAAGACTACCCCTCTCAAGTCTAGAACCGTTATATTTCAAAAGATCATCAGGCTGACAGTATATACACGGACAGGATGGTAAAACCTTTGACTCATTTAAATTTTCAGTATATTGGAAGTCTATCTAATTTGTTTCATTCCCCTGTCCATCATTCATTGTCATTATATTAAAGGGTGAGAAAGATAGGAATCTTTTTATATAAAAAAACACATTTCAAAAGTCAATTCACATAGGTCTCTATCATGTGAAGGTTATCATTATTTTAACAAGTGATCCTAACGTTAATGTACACAAAAAATTATAAATTATAAGGACCACGTTCAACAAGAATTCTCCGAACAATGAAGACAATAGAGCTTGAAATGCTCTCCTTGTTGGTTCAAAAGCGTCATAATTTGATTCGGAACGCTAAACTCAAGCTTATTTACAAGTGATGTTCTAACTGGAAACGTTACAACTTTGTATGGGGCTGTCCAATGCTTCCTGATCAGGAACAAAACAGTTTGAACGCCGACATCCGTCATGACACAAAATTACATTTCAAACAGAATGGAAGTGAAAAACTTCTGAATTATTTTTAAGATAACATCTCAGTTCAACTTCAATTACAGAAGTTCCTTTTAGCATTGTCACTGTAGTATTAAAGAAGCCAATAATGTAAGTTAAAATAAGTTTAATGGAATTTAACACTCCTTACTCTTCTCATTAAGAGAAAAAAGCTTATTAAATATTAGTAAAATAATTATATGTAAACCAATTTCACAAAAAAGAAACTATAATAAACTACAAAAGTAAAATTTTATTGATAATATTATGGTTGTGAATCTCAGGCTCTGATAAAAAAAAGACAAAGGTTATTTTAGATTTGCCAATTTCCAAAAAAAAACTACTTCACGATTAAATGAAATTTTGGTGATAGGGATAGGTGATAATTAGTCTATTATTGGTCCCATATAAGTTCCTTACGCCCATTGCTTTATTTTCCACATGCGCGTAAAGCTTTTTTTCTATTAAACCTAAATCTTAAAAAGTACTCATCTGATGTTTAAGAAATTTTGATGGTTTGTCTATAGTAGTGGTCCTATATTAATTTAAACCGTCTCCGCTTATTATATTTTGACAGATTTTAAAAAAGAGAAATTAAATAAATTTGACAATTATGAGTTGTAAAAGCATAACATCAAAAGAATACGCGATAGGACACGAGCAAGCTATACGGCTACTCTAATCGGCAGACTATTTGGCACTTTTTTTAATCTAATATTTCGGACAACCGAATGCACCATTTTTTTTATATATAAAAGTGTGACATTCCTTTGTCCCAAAGCATATTGGACTGGATATCCCTTTGTCTTAATAAGTCGTTAGACTAAGGGATATAAACTCTTCTGTATATTTCCTTTACAAAAAGGGGCCCCTTTTCTATAAGAGTTCCGACTATTTTATAAAGTAGTTTAGATATAAAATAAATAAATTGTCTGTCACTACCATTATTGCTTCTGCGAGCTTACCAAAGGTAACGGAAGCAATTTGGATTCAAAAATCCCAACACAGTAATCCGTTTCAGACATGGGAGAACATTTTTTGGTTCCGTGTCTGTCGGTCTGTCGGTCTTTCTGTCTATTGTTCTATTTTTGCGAACCAACATATCTTAAAAACTAATCGTCCAATTTTAATGAAAAGAAGGTTAACATTAGCATAATGTTTGTCCCATATAAGTTTCAGCCTTCGGCGCATTTGTTTCTCTTCCACATGCGCAACTTAAATTTATTTACACCAATATGTTCACAAGTACTCATCTGATTTTAAAGAAACTTAGATGGTGTGAGTCAAATAGTCCGCACAGAGACGGAACTAGACCTGCTGAGGCCCGTGTGCAAGATTTTTTTTGAGGCCCCCCCTTAGTCCAGTCGCCATGTACTTTGTACCTTAGACATTTTTCGAAGAAAAAACTCTGTGCTAACTGGGGGGGGGGGGGGGGGGGCAAAAACCACAAAATTTTGACCTCATAAGTAACGAGATACAAGGCTTCAAAAAAGTGCAACAATTTTCATTATATGGATTAACATTTTGTTGTAATATATTCCTTGGTCGTCCTAGATAATTATTTCTTGACAAATAAAAAACCAAAAATGAAGTAGCATAAATCAAAATGAATTAATAAATGCATGTATAAGTATATATATATATATATTATTTTAAATTTTGGGCATGTCCTTCTATGAATTTGGTATTTTTTCATCCCATCACAATACTTTTTCAGAAATACTGAGTATTCAAGAAAGTATAAAAGTTAATCTATAAAAGTTAGGACGTCCCGAAGTTTGATTTCCAACGGTCGGGAGTGAAAAGCAAGTATTTTTAGCTTTTTTTCACGATTTTGATAAATTTTGCATTTTATCGAAGCCCTGTATCTCGGTACCTCTGGGGTCAAAAATATGTTTGACCAGTGAAAAATTAAGGAAATTTAATTCTCTACAAATGAGCCGTTTTTAAAATATTTCGAGAAATGTGCAAAAATGTTGTGATTTTTGACGTCTCTCAACTTGCACAGGGTCTTCTTAGTTCGAAAAATTGGAGTAGCACTTCTGGACACCCACTAACAACATCCCAAAGTTTCGTTAAATTCGGATTTTTTTTTTAAATTACCCCCTAAATTAAGTCTATGACTTAAAGTAGGCTTACATAGTTTTAGAAGATAAATAAACATAAAGGACTCTATTTTGTCCTAATGCTTCATGTTTTATAATAAAAATCTACTATATTAGATTATTAGGCAATAAGAATCGTTACAATAAACTACATGACCAAATCAGGAAAAGTTTTTTTTAACCTAATATTATATCTTACAAAGGTCACTCAGGATAAAAGTAAAGGAAAGACGAAATGAGTTATGTTATGCTCTTCCAAACCTTACATGTACACTGTATAGTATTATGAACATAGTAGGACAATAGGAGGCAGTGCTGGTTATTGGGGGGGGGGGGGGTGAACTATGCAAATGGAAGTAGACAACATAATTCCATTAAATATGTTCCAAAATGGGAAAAATATAGCGAAAACAAGAAGTTTTTCACAATTTTGAGAAATTTTGCACATTTTGAAGCCCTGTATCTCGTTACTTATAGGGTCAAAATATAAATTTGACCAGTGGAATTTGAAGGAAATTTAATCCTCTACAAATTAATACAAAATTAATCCTCTACAAATTTATCACAAAGTTTTCCGCTAAAATCAATCGTTTTTGAATATTTGAAAAAACTGAAACAAGTGCAAAATGTTTGTGGTTTTTGACCTCCTGCACAGGGTTTTTTGTTCGAAAAATTGGTGTAGTACTACTACAACACCCACAAACAACATCCTAAAATTTCTTTAAATTCAGAATTTTTCTAGGGTACAACTAAAATAATGGGTCTAGGAAAAAAAATTCAATATTAAATATTCCTTATTTTGAGACATTAAATCTACATCTCTTAAAAGTGTACCTTATATGCAACTTATTTCGTTAAAAAAGTACTCAGTAACTCAGTACAGCAAGAAAATTAGAAAAAAAGTCTCCTGTAATTAATACTTTAAAGACAGATAGATAGATTTCGATTTTTTGGCTCAAATCAAGTGCTTTTTATTTTTTAAATGTTTTCTTCTATTAGATCTAATATTTTAGCCGTAAAAATTAAGTTGAAAACTCATATTTTGAAACTTCAATGCTGAAGGAGGAAAAGTGGCATGAGTAAAAAGTTCTTATTTTAAGCCATAGAATCTAACTCTAGCCTTAAAAATATGTCATCCTGCTTCCTATTAACTTTTTCATATTTTAAGTACTGCTGTAGAGCATTTTAGCGCTCAAAGTGCTTTGCATTTGAAGTTAATATAGAGCAAACCGCGTCTTTCTTCCTGCAGTAGATTCCGGAGATATTGAGTGGATCGTGTTAGGTAGGACACTCTTTATAGGCAAATGTATTTTTTTAAATTTAAAAACTAACATTAAAGAAAGTTACATTTCGACAAAACATAACAGAATAATACAAAACATTAATTGTCTAAAATACCCAATTGTATAAAAAGTAGGTCATGTTAAAATTAAAATTTATAATATTATAATAATGTTATTATAATTAATTGTATTAATAATATTATCTAATAAGCATGAAACATCAATTATCTCAAATAATAATACTAATTATTATTATTGTTATGTGGAAAAGAATATAACTACCACATAATAATAATTATAATAAATATAATATAAACTAACTTTAACTTTTTAGTAAAATTATTATTATTTTTTTTTATTACTGGCCGGGCAGAAGTGAGGCCCCCCCTTACCCCGAGGCCCGTGTGCGGCTGACCCCAGGCACACGGCTAGTTCCGGCACTGAGTCCGCAGATGGTTCCATATTAATTTCAACCGTCTCTGCTTATGACATTATGACAGATTTTAATTAATGGCTGAAATTAAAAAAATTTAACAATAATGTGTTTCTAAAGCATAACATCAATAAAGTATACGTATTCTTATTACAAGCTCTTTAAGTTGTTTTTAGTTCAAAATATTTTAGACGCACCCTAATACCCCATTTGATAATTATAACTTACTACTGACAAAGCATCTATTGGACTAACTCAAACAAATTAATTTTGTGATACCCATCACATGTCGTTCATATGGAAAGAAAGGTTAACACAACCAATCTTAGAATAGTAATAAATTAATTAGGCAATCCTTCGGTCATATCAAGAATTGGTTTTGCAACATCTTGCCACTATAGAAAATCAAATACGATTGGTAGAAGTTTAAGGTGTGTAATCGTAACACCACGAAATTTGCTTATCGGAAGGCCATCAGTGGTTTATAATTAAAACTGATACGAATGAAATCATAAGACGAGTCGTGCCAACACTGACATTTCTAAATCACATTGCTCACTAAATTTTATTATCTACATGCTTTTTTGATCCGTTATTATAGAACACCAGCTTTTTAGAATTTAAATAAAATGCAATATAAATGTAAAACGAATATAAAAATAACGAATATAATAACAAAAATCGGTCCGAGACAACTCAGACAAACTTTCTCTTATACGAGTTAATAATTACTTAGCCCAGTGTTTCCATTTATTAGTTTTCAAATGTACATTTAAATTTTATTTAACATTTCATCAAAATTTATCATAAAAATAACTTCTCCTGGGCGGGGAATCGAACCCGGGCTCACTCCGTCCACGTTTTAAGCTAATTTCTCAGGAACTAGATTTCCGGGAAAACTGCTTATATCGTTGGATTCGTATTCAAATTGACTACATTTTAGAATTTTTTAATCAAAATCGTCGGAACCGTTTTGGAGAAATATTTTTTTTCATGTTTTTTTCAGAGTTTTTGGGGGGTAGCACCCCCAAAATTAGAGCTAAAATTTATTTCTCGATTTCGCCTCGGGGTATGATTTTTCTGAACATGTATGCAAAATCGGCCAAGTAGTTTAGGCTCCAAGCGTCTGCACAGTCGACAGACAGACAGATATTTTTTAAAAACCACTTTTTTGGACTCAGGGGACCTCAAAACGTGTAAATCCATCAAAATCTCAAAATCGAATTTTCGCGCCATCACAATACTCTCTCTTTATATGAGAAAGTAAAAATAAGTGAAAAGATGTTAGCTAATTATTCCTAACACATAATAAATTTAAAATATTAGGTATTAAATGTATGATTTGTTATTTAAAAATGTATTAAGAAACCAAAATAATAAATCGAATGTTCAAAACTACGAAAGAAAAATTCTAATATTTATTTTATCATTTATTGATGCTAAAATTGTACGTAAAATAGTATGCCTTTTTCCGAACCATTAAAAGTGAATTCAGTCCCTGTACATCTTTTAATTTGTCTGTACAATCAGTTTAATAATAACTGCTAATTTTGTTTTCAGATGATGAGAAAGTCGCAGATTTTGGAGAGAGAGATGGTGAATGTGTTTCGAGAAATGACATGAACGGAAAACAATGACTGAATCTAAAAAGTGAAAACTTATGAAGTTGATTTATTTACGGTTAAAACTCAAAATAACATGGATCCCTATCAAGAGCTGAATGGAGAAATATTACAGAGATCTTTATGACTAATGATCCAGACTGGAGTTTCCCATGGAAGTGCTGGGTAAGGAAGAAGCAGGGAATCATATATATAATTTCCGCTTGCAGGAGACCTCAGAGAGGGTTAGAAGTGATGTATCGGTCAGGCGAGACACGTGGAACCACATGCTTTCCACCGAAGAACATATTTTCCCTGGTGGAAACTCCAAGGTGATTATGTTAGAAAGGTCCCTAGAAATTTCCATTTAATTTCCCGGGTAGAAAGGTATAATGCGGCAAAGGGTGGATTCCAGGAGGCTTCGGATGGCAGGCCCTGCCACGTCGAGAAAGCTCTGGAAGGGAGGCTATCTCACTTCCTGTGAGGAAATGAAAATGACCGGGAGGAGAAGGCTGTGACTCCGAGAAGGGGATTTCGGTGGCCCCGATGTCCCTCGTACATCCATCACCTCACAGCCCCAAGGAGAAGGATTAAACAAAGCTATCGGCGTCGCCCACGGCTGGACGAGCCCCCCTGTTCCCAGATATCTCTCGTCCTTACGGATTGTCTTCGCTTCGGTTCTTTCGAACAATGATGTCACACCCTTCCTATAGCTTCGGACCATCCCTCTTCCCTTATCAACTCGGGCACCCTTGAATAAAAATAATATTCTACCTTCGACTCTGATAACATTCATATTTTGACACTATCCTCCTCTCTTGGAAGACGAAGAAAAATACTGTCCTTTTTTACATAAAGAGAAATGCTATAAAAGGTAATCTCCTACGATTTTTCCCTCAAAATTTAGAAAAAAAGTTAACAGGTAGCTAATTATTGAAATAAATTAAATATTTATTAATTAATTCTTATTTCTTTTAACCATAAAAATTAAATTTAATTTGGATTTTCATAGTCTTTTACTAACTATAACCTCAACATAACCTTGCTTAATTCGACGTTCATGCCTCTTGTTTTACAGAACAGAAGACACCCTTGATCTCTTATTTAATTAAAATAAAATATTTACTTATAACTCTTGATGCATTCTTCTTTTTAATTTTTAGTAACAGATAATCCCTGGCTGAAATCCCACTAGAGCAACAAAAATATGACATTTCTTTTCTTACTCATATACTAGTAAGAAAAGAAATATTGAAAGAGAAGGAGATACAAAGAATTAAAGTTCAAACCCATAGATAACGAAGCACTCCTGAAGAAAAGTCATGGGAAATCTTAAATCTGATTAGGGAGGATGCCGGCAGTTGAAACGGGTTCCAAGATATCTGGTGGAAGTGTTGAGGAACCCTGAGGGCCTAGAGATGAGTTGGAAGACACCGAAAGACACGGAGGTCTGAAGAAGAAGAAGTGGAGGCTGTACCAGAGAAACATGGAGCCCGCGAGGTACCTGATTACCAAATAGACATCTCACGAAGGGCTCAGGAACCATTCTTACACCAAACCCACAAGACTTAGGCACCTATACCCCGAGTCACGCACGACTACACACTCCAGACGTCCAGATAACATAAGGCTATATCCATTATCCGTTCACAGGTACACATAGGGGAAGACAATTTAGCGAGTTTTCAACGGTCAATTCACAGTTTTATTCTCCGATTTATGGCCCAGATACAAATGCAAGTATATTGGAGATTAGTCAAGGAGAAAAACATTCGATCTATAGGTCGGTGCAATATGGATATTGCTTACTTTTACAAAAAAAAGTCATATTATAATCAGAATAAATTTCTTTTAACCATTGGACCAACTCGCCTAAAACATATATATTAAAAATTGGTGGAGTTAAGTTCTAGATAGCTAAACGTAAATAAATTAATTTACAGTCACGTTAAGAAGGTATAATACGTAGTTCCAAAGTGGGTCTTGAACTAGAACGATTAGTTCTAACAAGAATAGTCTCGTTAGAACTAATGAATAGTCAAAAGTGTAATTAAACACCTCGAACCATTTGATCAAAAATCAAAATAATTACCTATAAAAATACATACCATTTAGAGAAGTCTTGTGTGTTTTCCCATTAAAAAGAATTTACACTCTTAAAACTAAAATTTTATGAAATATTATTTATGTAATTTTTAATATTATTTTTTGTGATATTGTGAATATATTTATTTTTTATGAGTAAAAATATTTATTGGTAGGCATAAAAAAGAAACAATAAATATATTAGTGGCCCTACTTATTTGATTACCTAATCGATACAAAAATATACAGCTTAAAGAATTTAAAAACCAGTATAAACATTACTAATCCTTTTATTTTAAAAAGTCAATGATGTAGTTGCTTTTCATTTTATTTTTCGTATAAAATAACTTAATAATAAGACGGAATAAGTTCATAAAGTGTAAACTGATTATTAGCATTAAAACCCAGAAACCAAGTGCTGAAAGATAGAATAGGTACAAGAGGCAATAATAATAAGAAAAAAAAGTTAAAACACCAAGCTCAGGGCTTAATATTGGCTGTCATTGAGAACCGCCCTCTTAACCGAGATCCAATCACTGACAAACGAAAAAACAACAAGACCTAAACAGTTTGTTTTCTCTATTATTTATTGGAACACGATTTTATTAAAGTATTTGTATTCCTTTTTTATTATTAGTATTATATACAACTGGTTAAAAATGATATCGAAGCGAGAAAATCAGAACCTCATCCCACAACGGGCCCTTAGAATAAGAAGCGATGTTAAAATAGTCTGGGAATCGAGACCTAGACTTCGGCAACATCTTAAACTCGAAAAACAAACCTTATTATTAAAAAAAAAAAATAAACAGATAACGTTTCTTAGAGTCTTCTTTCAAACTCTTACACAGGTGGAAGTGTTGAAGAGCTTTACAACAATATGATTACAGGAGATAACTAAAAGAATAATATTTACTCTACACAGGCCCGAGAGTTTTCATCACGGCATTTTAAACAGAATAAAAAAGCATACTTTATACTAAAAAAGATTACAGCAATAACGAGAAAAATATATACAAACACACCCTTTCTCTTATTGCACTCACGGTTTGCACTAAATCATTTTTTCAATACAATAAAACTTAACTTGTGGTTAAAAAAAAAACCTCGGGGAAAAAAAACTTTATAAAACAAGATAGATAAGACAAGAAAACAAGAAACATTTTTGAGTTAGGTATCTAATTCTTTTATTTTACTTTACCTTTTAACAAAAAAGACTTCCATGGCCAAAAATTATCTGATAACAACAAAATAAAACCAACAACAATGATATTTCACGAGTTTCCATAAATCTGTAATATCAACTAAACCAACTGTTTGTTCATATCCTCAATCTGGCAGATCTGAAAACTCAACAATGTTGCCATAATTGAGATTTTCATATCTGGCAAGTAAGTACCTTAAAGGCTAGAAATCACAAACATCTATCTACTACTAGTCCATTATAATTTATTGAAGGGGAATTTATTTAATTATTTATTTTGGAACTGGGCAATCTAAAACCGAGTCAGTTGTTACGGAAAATGCAAACTTTAGCTGGAACCGATATGTCAAATAAATTATTGCTGACTTTATGGTTTGAAAAGTTGCCGAACGCAGTTAAGAATATTTTAAGTTGTATCTGAGGAAAGCCTCGACAAGGTTGCACTCATGGCAGATAAGATTGTCGAAATGAACTCGAATTCGGAGCTGTGTTCTGTTAAGCAAGTGGAAGGATCCAGTACAGAAAGCAAAGACCGCATAATTTTAAAAATACATATCTGCTAAACTTGACGCGTTAGAAAAAATAATAGCGCAAATGGATGTGCGTTCAAAATCAAAGTCAATAAGAGACAACCGTCGGTGCAGCAGATCGCGCAGCAGATCAAAAAGCAGGTACGATGCCAAAGGTAAGTACTGCTATTATCATTTTAGATTTGGTGAAAACTGCAAATCACTAAAATGTAAGCAACCTTGTGAGTGGTCTAATCAAGGAAAATTGAAGAAGCAGCAGGATTAGCGGCTAATTCCGCTGATGCTGACTATAATGAAAGCCGTAAGTCCAGACTGTTAGCAACAGATGAAGAATTGGTATGCGGTTACTTGTAGATAGTGGAGCCGATGTATCCATCTTACCGGCGACTAAAGTAGACAAAACAGAAAGTACAATCAAGCTGTATGTTGCCAACAATACCGAAATTCCTACTTACGGTATGAAGGTCCTTACAGTTGACGTAGGTCTTCGCCGTACGTTTCAATGGCCGTTTACCGTTGCAAGAATAAAACGTGGTTTTCTTTGAGCAATTTGTTTTAAACATTTTAACCTACTAACAGATGTTACTGGGGGGGGGGGGAGAGTAGCTGTAGGGGAATTTATTTTGTATTTCTAACCAGTTTGATTTTGATGTGACAGGAGAAAAGAAAATATATTTAGTCTTGTTTTTGACTCCTCACGAGCTTGTTCTTTATTTCATATTAATATTATACGTTTAAATTCACGTAGCTCGGCGTAGTAGACCAGATCTACGATACCAGGGCTACAAAATAAATGGTATTTAAAATAAATAAAGCGAACTGGAAATTTAAATTACTATAAAATATTTTAGTATAGACACAATTGATTATTTCGTTTATTAGATTATTGCGACTACATTAGTACATGTTATAAGCAATACAGATATGTTCAGAATATTTACAGGGACTTGTGATGTGACATGAGATGAGAAGTTATCCATCGATAGTACTCATAATATTTAATAACTTGATTTATTTTTTTTCTCTCTCTCTTTTTGAATTTCATGTTAATAGTTGAATAAGTCACGCGGCCACTGCCTCTTTAGGCATCGATGAGGGTTTTGTGGAATGGATGGAGATGATAGGTTTTGGACTAAAGGATTAGGATGGTGGGAAATGGAGTCATGGAATATGGAAGCTTTTGTATCGGGAGGAGGCTAGGTCACGGATAAACTCAAGTCTTGGGAGCCTACAGACTATTATAATATTGCATTGTTAAATAATTTCATATTTCAAGGCTACGAGTATAAATAAATATATCTTCGTTTATTATGTGGGTCGATCAAGGGTAGTAAATAAGTATTTCAACTAAGGTGAAATCGTTCTTCAAAAAATTATTTTTGTAATAATTTTGTATTTTAAATCATGTAACAAGTTATTTAAAGAACATTAATTTGTAATTAAGTTTTTTCGATGTTTTTAGGCATGAATATGCCCCGGAGTGGGGCGAAATATAGCCAAGTTTAAGAACGATTTCACCTTAGTTGAAATACTTATTTACTACCCTTGATCGACCCACATAAAAAACGAAGATTAGAAGAAGGGACAAACCTAATTACTATACAAAATAAATATATCGATTATTTTAATATTGCTTGACTGATACTTTTAGTCCAGGAGATGGCGTGCAAAAAAGTGTCTGACTAACATCAAGCTAGAATTTTGGGTAGAAGTAAATCATTTGGTGCCTTTTAAGAATATGTGGTCGGCTAAGTTCGTCTGCAGAGTATAGCTTGGCAATAGGCATTTGAAAAAAACAAACCGGTGGAGAGCGGCCATGTCCCGCGCGTTTTGGCGGACAATGTGATTTTCATGATCCTGAGTACGAAATTTGTTAGTAGACCAAAATTCAAGTTGATGGTAATTTGTCACTTAATAGTTGACCTCTTTGATTTGGAGAAATATTTTACTAACTAACCTATTAAGTGACAAACTACCATTTTATTCGAACAAAAAGAAAAAATATTTTTACAAATTTAAATAAAAAGGGGAAAGAATTGTAATTAAATAAATGAGACAATAATTTGTTATAAATAGATAATATCTATGAATGTGCAGATGTAATCTATAATGTACGTGTTAGGGCGCGGGAAGCAATGCCCCATTAATTGCCAAACTATTTTCTTAAATCTTTCAAAATTGTTTTGATTTTCAATATATGAATAGAAGTATCAATTTAGCAAAATTTAATGAGTACAGAAAATTGAAATTTTTTGAGTGAACATCGCAATTTATTTCCAGTAAACCGCGAGTTATAACGATAAATCGAACGATCAGATAGCTTCCGTTGCCTTCGGTAAGCTCGGATGCAAAACAAGAATGATCAATAGTGGCAGAAAGTGTGTTTATAATGTCAAACTTTCGGTTTCAATCATTCTAGCTTTCGTTAGAAAGGTCAGCATTACATATTTTTATGCGCTTTGTTTGCTTGTTTGTGAGGTACAAATTTTGATTTTTTTTTTTTTTTTTTTATAATGTTAAAACTTTTAACGATTATGTATTTCCGATGACAATGGGAGTTATTAATATTTTCAACGATTTTTTTTTTTAAATATACAATATAAATTAATACATGGTTTAACATTACTTTAAGTTATTTTTAGTTTGACGAGTTTTATAACAAGAGATTCTTAGAGCTCGAAATGAATCAACAAACAATTATTTTTAAACATGTATAATTAACAAATCAAAGTATTGTTTATTATAGTAAAATTACGTAATGGTTAAACTATTAATTTATTTATTATACTTTTTTTAATATTATAAAATTAGGAAAAATAAAGAAAAAATATCGTTATCTCAATATCAGCTGATATTAAATTCCAAACTAATTAATGGTACCGGGTGGAAAGGAGGATCATGATTATAAAAATAACTATAATAATAAAAAAAAGAAAAAAATGAAATAAAAATAAAAATAAAGAAGAAATGGTTTTGCGTTAAGATAAGAAGCGAGTGAAATTATTATCAGGAATCTAGAAGATCAGAGAAGGTCGTCATCTCTCAGAGAAATGGCCGATTTACTAATCTCAAAAACCTTCAAGAAAAAAATTAATTCCTTTTCACTTTATTGGTTTCTTTGCCCTCTTATCTTTGTAAAGGTCTGAGAAAGTATAATTGGTGGTATAAAATATTTCACGATATAAAAAAAAAAAAAAAAAAAAAACACGAAAACTATAAACATTTTAATAAGAAAACAGGAATCAGAGTAACTGTATAAGTTAAAGTTGACGGCAACATAAAGATTAAAGATATTCTGCTTACTAAGAGATAATAGTTTATTATTTCAGATTATCCTAAAATATAATTTTTTTTAAATCTTGTGGTTGTTTCGTGTTTCCTCCCCTTTAACAACAGAAATTAAAGAAATAACATTTTAAAGTTAATTTAAATATTGATTTTTTCGTTGCATACTAGAAAAAGATACCCAACAAAAACACTAGAGTAAAAAACAAGCCAAGCACCCCGCGTAAAAAGTTGTGAGATAAAAAGTTGTGAGATCTAATTTATCTAGTGCAAGTACATGATGTTTGTCTGTCCCTCTCTCCATTCTCTTTCCCAAATCACACTACATGTTTAAATTTAAAACCATTTTCTGACTTGGCAAATACACATCACAACTTCACAACTTAAATAAATAAGAAATATTATTTCTTAATTTGAGCGTCGCAGCACAATATTAAAAATTTGTATACGACACTACATTTAATTTTAGTGTATTTACCAAGTCAGAAAATGTTTTTAAATTTAAACATGTAGAGTGATTTGGGAAAGAGAATAGAGAGACAAACAGACCAACATCATGTACTTGCACTAGATAAATTAGATCTCACAACTTTTTATCTCAGAACTGCGATGCTTATTATTTTACACTAGTATTTTTGTTGGGTATCTTTTTCTAGTATGCAACTAAAAAATCAATAAATTAGACCTAGTAGAACTTACTTGGACAGTGGGAGACTTGGCTAAACCTATGATCTCACAACTTTTTACGCGAGACTTGGCTTATTTTTTTACTCTAGTGTTTTTTTGGGATTTCACTTCTTTTTGTAAGTAATTTTTCATTGCCCCGAACAATTTTTCGTTTTTCTTTCTTTGATCTTGTTTAATTGTTCTTGATATTTTTTCTTTCTTTGTTCTAGTTAATCTTTCGTGTAACTTCTTCGTCGGTGGGTGTTCAAATTGAACTAAATACAATTATCTGGAATAAATATGTTTGCACTTTAAAATAACTGTCAATTATTAATACTGTCAAATCAACCTAAACGAATGTTCTCAACTTCACTTTTTAGTTTTAACGTTCTCCACTAGATGTTTACAATTTTTTAAAATGTTAACAATATTTTGAAAAGGCAGTTTTTCTATTATCCTTGAAAGGGACAAAAAACCAGATTTTTTCGGATTTTTTAATTTTTCCTTTATTTGTACAATAAACTCTACCTATATACAAAATTTCAAGTACAATTTCAAGTTTCTAGGATTGTTAAAAGTGCCTTAGAATTATGATAAGTGAGTCAGTGACAAAATAACAAAGCTTTGGGCTCATATATCTTAAGAACTACTATGGGTAGAGGTGTGACATTTTTATTACTGGTTCAGTTTGTCATGAACTTTAAATTAAAATTAATTTTATAAATCTATGTACCTTCAATAGGATAATAGAGGGGGGTCCAAATTGCCGTGAGTTGGTTCCAGTAAAGGATGGTACGGCTGTGCTCGACTTGGCGGGGGCACGACAGTGCCCCCAGATTTATCTGTCATTTGTGAGCTGATTGAAAAGCCTTTTTTAAGGGAATAATATTTTAAATTGGAGCATCTGTTTTGTAAGAGGTTCAAGCCTTTAACAATATTGGGTGAAATAGATATGTATAGTTGTCACTATATTGTGTGTATTGTTTTAAATGAGTTATTGGCTCTGGAAAAATAAATAAAATTTATTTTTTATTGACCCTTTCAGTGACTAATTTAACCTAATTACTATGCACTAAAAACTAATAACATAAACAGAAATAAACAATGTATATTTTTTTTGGATATCTGGGGAGGGGGGGGCCGCTGGCACAAAATTATAAAGGTGATTTCCTCCACAAGTCTACAGCGACTATTGCAACACATCAGCATGTAACTAGAGGTAGACTTGAACTGCTCGGTAGTTCCGTGAATTAAATGATCAGTTTTAAGAAAAAACTCCACATGTGGAGAGCGGGATTTCTCACATTTGAAGAAACCGGTGGGAAATAAAGAGCACAAAAGGTCGATCACAGTAATAAGTGATGACACTTAGGAAAAACTGTAAACTTAGCTTCGTTTATAATTGGTCCCGAGTATTACCCAAGTCAAGTACAGTCTAGTACAAGTATTTAATACTTTATAAATTACAGCTCTCTATGAAAATTAATAGTCATAAATAAATTTATTAATAAACAGGTCAAGTGGGTGCAACTCAGCACACAGCGAGGTCCATAGGCAACACAGTATTGTTTAAGTATAGTAGTATTATTGATTGTGCTATTTGAAATGCTAAAATGCCTACTCTGAACAATCCAAGGGTCTGATATTCTCAAAACACATAAACGAACTTCTGATGAAGTATTTTTTGCCAGTGAACCGGACTATAAACATATAAAGACTTCGAAAAGAGAATAATTATAAAAAAAAAAAAAAAAAAAAAAATATATATATATATATATATAATTTTCTTATTGGGCTTTCAGGGATGCTCATTAAAAAAACATTTCTATTTTTTAAAAAACAATATAATTGGTACGAATTTTCACCCATACCTGGGCAACATCAGGCCTTTATATCTCAGTAAGATTGTGTGCTTTTCTTTGATCTATTATATAGATATCCAAAGGTGAGTAATACTCCCTGATCAACATTGAACTGATACTAGCGTAGGAGGGAGCGACTGCGATTATGACTGCTCCTGGAGCAGGTGGCTGCAATCGCTCTGCGATCGACCCTAGCGACTCCAGCGATTACCGCTTGAGTCTCTTGGCTAAGGAAACGGTAGCATGCAAGCTCAGAGGAGTCGCTAGGTGACAATCGCTGAGCGTCTATCGCTGGAGTCGCGTCTTGGAAAACGAATAAAATCAGTTATTTATTGAAAGGAAAATTCTTATAAAGAGAACGGTTAAACAAATCTAATAAATTAATTTATGTTTATTCTTACCGATCGATCCTTACAATCCAAAATTGTTTACCTGTAAAAAAGAAGGAAAAAATCCATTAGTTAATAAAGCATACACAACATAATGCGTATAATAGAAGAGTAAAAAAAGAGGGTGGTGGAAGATAAATCTAATTTAAAACCTAATAATGAAAGAGAGTTAGAAAAATAAGATCTTTTGCAGGGAATTGTAAAGATTAACTAATGCAAGCGCGATAAATAAATTATGTCAAAAGTTAATGTTTCTAATGATACTTCAACAGCGACTAGGGAAGCAGATGCCAAACCGACTTACTTTAAGAGGACAAGTAACTCCAACCGTAATAAAACGGATATTCTCAATTTAAATTTAGTAAAGATAAAATCAGAAGCCTTAGATCAAATATAGTGTATATTTAAGAATAACAGGAGCTATTATTTCATCGCTTCACCAAAATCACATTTTAGCAATTTCACCCTGATAACATTTGACTCAGTTGCATAATGATTTGATCATTGCCAATTTTTCATTATCACAAAACTGTGTTTTGACAATTTAAATTATATTTTTTTAACTTAAAAAAAAAAAAAAATCAGAGCTACGACTAATTCAAATTAACATACAATAAGGTTAACATTATGACTTTATTGTCAAGCTACAAAAAATCTAAATACACATTAGTAAAATAAAGGTTAAATAAAAATTACAATCATTGAACGTTAATTTCTAATATTTTATGTGAATTTTCACATTTTAACCTTCAGTAGGTATATATAAATTACTTTATTATAATTTTAGGTTTTAAGGTCATTGCAATTGTCATGCTAACACATACAACTTGCGTAATCAAACATACATCTGAATTTACATTGAATATATTAGCAATAAACAAAAAATGAATGTATTAACGTGCACAAATACCAGTAGTCTTATCAAATAATTTAATAATAATATCTGATGGTATATAAAAAAAGTGTTGAATTGTTGCTACTCAGCATAAAGAAATTTGTGAATAATAAAAATATACTTAATAGAATAATGATATAATTTTCTCTAAACTACATGTTCAGATGCAAAATAAAGTTTTCTCTTCCATTTTTGATACGCGATGATAAACATGAAGAATAATAGTGATTTAGAGTGGAGCTTGCAGCAGATATGCAAGTAATAATGGTTAAATGCATTTTAAAAATATGGTTGAGATAAAATGAAATACACAGTCGAGGGTTTGAAACAGACAGTAGACGATGGTCGCAAGATAGAAGGGGCAAAATAACAAGAACTGAATACGCAATCCTATGGGACAATAATTCATGATTTATAACAACTTTTATAAACTTTGCGTAATGTATTAAAAATAAAAATAATCAAGATAAAGCATTGTACAGGGTTAAAAAAGGAGGTTAGTATCTAAATAAAGATCCGATGCAAGAGAAGAAAAAAATATATATATAAATAAAAAAATCAATAGTTAAACTAAGTAGGAGAAGGCATTGTGCGAAGAAAGAAGATTGAAAGAAGTTTACAGCGCAGCGGTGCGGCAGGATTCAGAAAGATAGTGCTTTAAGTTCTTTAGGTTAGTAAGGGAATATCGACACTAATGGTTTGTCAGATAGCCGTAACAAGATAGGATTGTTTTCTCCAAATAAAATATTTTCCATTCAAAAAGCTTTCTTGCGAAGTTTCTGTTGTCCGAAGCTAAAGCAAGCGCAAGGTAGGAGATCCGAAGCCTTTTTTTGGACTTTCTATCTGGACAAGATCAGTTTACAGAACAACTTAGAAATTCAACTAAAATCACCACCAATACAATTTTTTCTTATTAAAAAAAAATCTTTGAACAAATATCAGGTTGAAGATCAATTGAAAATAAATAAGAGTAATGAAGAAATATCTTAACATTTCTTATGTAGCTTAACATTAACGCAACTTAATTATTTATTATTACCTATACCTAAAAATATTTGTAATAAATTTAATATATAACAATTTACCAATTTGTATCAGATTGAAATATAACTTGGGTGGGCTATAAATTATTAAGCACTATTCGAATTGATTGAATAATAGACCGAGAAATAGCAATCTAATTTTATTAAGCATATCCACCATCTATAATAAATCCTGGTATAAACGTGAGGCATCTCTTCATCTAGCAATGAAGAAAAAAATAGACTGCCAATTGGTGTGGCACATAGCTTCCTCGCATCCTATTACGTACTTTATTAATTGTATGCTTTTACAAGCCATTCTTGTCTAATTTGTTTAATTGTTTCCCCCGTTTTTTTAAACTGTCAAAATTGTTTTGAATTTCTACTTGAATTAAAGTATCATTTAAGCAAAAGTTAAAGAGAGCAGACGGTTCAAAGTAATCTGGGGCTATCTGCGGGCTACTTACGATAAACTATAAAAGTTTCATACAAATCAGATAAGTACTTTTGAAGCTATAGGTGAAGATTAATGTATGTTTGTGCGCATGTGGAAGAGAACAAATGAGCGCAGAAGGTTGACACACATGGGACCAACAATAGATTACTCATGACCTGCCACCTAAATTTCAAAAATTGGGTGTGCAGTTTTTAAGATATGTTGGTTCGCAAAAATTGAACGACAGACCGACAGACAGACATGGAGCCAAAAATGTTCCCTGATGTCTGAAACAGATTTGTCTTGGAATTTTTGAAATCGGAGACCTAAAAATGTTTCGTTCTTCAGAACGATCACGTAGCTTCCGTTACCTTCGGTAGGTCGAAAGCAATATGAATTTCTTAAACTGTATTTTAATAATTTTACAAAGTATCTTTGAATAGCTGGTCGGAGGTAAACCCTAATGTTCTTTAGAATTTAAAAAAATTAACCATGTTTCAAAAATATGTCTATTTTAAAAATATTTTACACTATTTAATGATGTTGCAGTAATGTTAATAACAAATCTATTTTATAAAGAGAATTTTAATTACATACAATTACTCGATTTATATGTAAGAAGTACAATTGATGTAATTCTAAGACACTTGGGCAAGGTTTTAGTCTTTCATGTTTTTCTAATTTACTTTAGCTGCTAAAGATATAGAACCCTCAAAGCACATATGCCTATCTTGTATAGCATACCCATGTTTCAACCACAACGTTCTACGTTATTTTAACAGATTTAAAAGCGAAATCTTATCATGTAGCATGTAGAGTTTACATACATAACATAGCCAAAGCAAGAGAGGTTTCAGATTTAATTATTAAAGGAAGGATGAAAACTATAACCTCCACAATTATTATCAGCGTGACACATACACTCCTCAGGAATTCCATCTAAATCAGATGGAACAAAGATCAGCTGTGCTTGGATCTAAGTAATATATATATATATATATATATATATATATATATATATATATATATATATATATATATATATATATATATATATATATATATATATATATATATATATATGGAAAACTATTTTATGTATTTTACTATGTATATACGAAAATGAATACAAAAAAAGTATGTAATTACAATTATTAATCATGCTAGCTCTTTTAAATAAAAATTGAATCAAGATGTATAAATAAAAAAAATCATTATACCAAAACTCTATAGCATTGTTGTTTTATATTAACATTTTCACTGTTTCAAACGAGCTTGATAAATTCTTAGTAATGTTACGGTTGAAGGTTCATAGTGCGTCATAAGAATAGGCTAGAGGTGGCAAAGTTCCGTTGCGTAAAATGAGTGTAATCTAAATGAAGCGAGTGGAAGTTAATTTTAAAGTGAGGCAAGTTAAATTATAATCTAGATTCTAGATCATAACGTCTAAATGGTATGGGACCATGGAGAGGAGTAAGCGTAAACAAGCATCTTATGTAATATAGAACAGCCAACTGAATATAAACAATGTATGTCTCAAAATATGGTGTGGTGTACGGTGTACAAGTACACCATGAAACCCAACTAATGTGTCAAGTACATAATCTAGAAATTGAAGGTCTAAAGGTCATAGCATACAGAATCCTATCACAAGAATTTAAAACTACTTCTCAAGCTTTCAATAGTAGATTTGAGGAAAAGTTTGAGATCCAGCCTATTTAGATTGGAACAAATAAAGAGAACGTATAATCGCAAGAAAAAAAAATCAATAGTGAACTAATAATGACAACTAAAGTGGTCGAAACCGCCGTCTCGAGCTATATAAAATGTTATGTTATCGTGGGTTTTTGTCGTTAAAAATCAATTTTTATTTTTGAGTTTTATTTAATGGAGTACGTCTCCACAGCAAATTAATACACATACGAGTACAACTAATTATACATAATAGAGATTGAAAAAAAAAAAGTCTCAGCTTGTACGATGCACGTCCTCAAGTTTAGTGAAATGGAAGTATAGAAAAAATATAAAAAATGGGGACTAGAATTTTCAAAAATTATTATTTATAGCGCCTGTTGGGAATGTAATTTGCAAATAAACTTTATATTTAATTTCTACCGAATAAACCTGGGTTGTAAAAAAGTGCAATTATCAAAATAGTGAAAAAGTGAAACATACTGCTTCCTCACTTCCTATTATTGGACGAATCGTCACATGATTAAAAAATAATGCTACCTCACAGGTAAGTGGGTTGTTTGGACCTGGTCCAAAAAATTAATGAGCGTAGAAGGTACATTTTAATACCATCTGTGAGTCACTTTTTCAAACTAAAATCGGAAGAGTACATTTAAAGATATAGGCGTTTATAAAATAAAGTTAGTGCGTATGCAGAGAAATGGAAGCAGAAGTTTGAACATCACATCATAATGGCATTTTTAATTACTATTTAATATTTTGTTAAAATATACGATGATAAATTTGGTTGGAATACATGTAATGTATGGTACATGTAATGTAAACGTTGTGTTCTAAAACGTTTGCGAATAAAAAAAAATCGGTCCGAGACAACTCAGACAAACTTTCTCATGTACGAGTTGATACTTAGCCTAGTGTTTTCCATTTATTAGTTTTCGTAGGTACATTTAATTATTATTGAACATTTTATCAAAATTTATCATAAAAATAACTTCTCCTCGGCCGAGAATCAAACACGGTCTCTCTCCATCCGCGTTTAAAACTATTTTCTCAAGAACTAGATTTTTCCCGGAAAAACTACTTATATCGTTAGATTTCTATTAATGGACTATATTTTAAAAAATTGACTATATTTTAGAATTTTTTTAATAAAAATTGTCGGAACCGTTCTCGAGAAATAATTTTTTTCATGTTTTTCAGAGTTTTATTTAGGGGTAGCGCCCCTAAATTTAGAGCTTAAATTCAATTATCCATTTCACCTCGGGGTGTGATTTTTCTGATCATGTATGCCAAATTTTGTCAAAATTGGCCCAGGAGTTTAGGTTCCAAGCGTCTCCACAGACAGACATATTTTAAAAAAAAAAAAAAAAAACACTTTTTTGGACTCAGGGGACATCAAAACATGTAAATCCATAAAAATCTCAAAATCTAATTTTCGCGCTATCACAATACTTCCTCTTTATATGAGAAAGTAAAAAGTATTAAAATGAGATGTAACTTTAAGTATAACTATCTAAAACAGTAAACAGTATTTAGAACCCATGAAAGACAAAAGAAATTGTAAGATAAAATAATTATGTCAGATGATAAAATAAACTTATTTTTATTTATTATATATATACATTATTGTAGGCAACTTAAAATATATAAATATGATACATTGAAAAAAAAAAATATATATATTGGTTACATTGTTATTATAATGCCTAAAAAACACAACCGCAGTGAAAAACTAAGATAATCACAGATTACAATACATTTATTTACATATTATAATACATTAAAATTAATTTTTAGCTATGTTGTTTATAACAGTAAATTAAATTAAAAGTTCGCTTCCTCAAACAGTGGTATCTAATTACAAAAAAGACCTATAAAGTCATTTAAAAGTGTAAAATAACGCAAATGCAAATGTGAGTGAATTTTAAGCGAAAAATGTAAAGAGATAAGATATTAATTACACACTCAGGAGGTCTATATCATAAAACAATAATTACAATCCGCATATTTCATTTTATTAAATCACCTTTTAATTTTTTATGAATACATTTGCATTTCCTATATGCATATAAACTAAGCCGAAAAAAACACTTTGAATAACATTTTGATTATATTTATAAAATAATAATAGTAATTATAAGAAAAAAAGTGAGAATAATATGAACATAAAGTTAGAAATACCTGAATGAAGGATATAGGTATTTAAAAATTAACGGTTGTCGGAATGAACGCAGAATAAGAAGTGATTAAAAGAAATCTTTAATTATTAAACTGATCCTTAAAATTGTAAGTAGAGGATACAAAGAAAGGAGCAACTTTTAGCATTCGATATACAATTTAGTGACATTTTCCTCAATTTTTCATTAGGTGGAAGAAATTGTTTATCCTTTTCTGAAGCACAGCAGCAAAAATATAACTTTAGAATATAAAATATATTTTTATTTTTATATAAGAATAAATTTAAGTCAGCAGAATAAAATGTAAAAAACGTGTAGTGAGTAAGTTATGAATGTTTGAATGGACTATTTGACAACTAAGTCCCAATAGGATAAAAATATAAATTCTTAAATGAAGGCTTATATCGCTGTATATATTTTTCCACCGCAGGAAAATTAGACAAAGCAGTATGTAATTCACCAATGGATGAAATATTTGATCTCGAATGTGTTATGTCTTCATAAGGATAAATATTCAGGTCTGACCAAAAGATTCGAGAAATTAAGGGAATTGTGTTTAATTTTTCTGCTTTTTTGTTGTTGTTTTTTTTGTTAAAAATACAGCAGGGCTTAAGGATTGAGATAAAAATGTTGTCTAATTCTACAGCTTAACCATTTTGGAATAAATAATATCAATAGTGTCTGGTGGAAAAAGAATGCAATTAACACTAACAAGATCGATAACAGGTTTATTCGATTAATTCTCATCTAAATTTAAAACACGTTATACCTTATACTTATATATAATGTATATTATCTGAGATAAATTCTTAAGAACAAAGAAGAATACAAAGTAATTTTTAAAAAAGATTAAAGAAAAAAATACAATACAATGCCGGCGGTTAATTACTTAGCGGAGAGTATCAACCAACTGACAGAGGAAAGGAAAGAAAGGTTGGGTCACATGAGAAAATGTGATAATTACACATCTACCAATCATCAATTACTATCTCTTTGGAAGAAAGCACAACAAAACAAAGATAAATGAGAAAAGAAAAAATAAGAAGAAGGGCCTCCGTACAAACTGTAATAAAGATTATAATTGCTCAATAGTTCATTAAAAGGAAAAAGGTGCGAAGAAAGATATATATTTAAAAGAAAGGTGTTAATGCTATCGAATTTTTAACACACCCATAACTGAAACACATACAGGGTGTTAATGAAGAATGATGCTAATCTAAACCCCTATTGTATAAATATAGGAAAAAGGGTCCAAAGGGAAGGTTTTAAAATGTTTCATAGCGTGTTCACAAGATCATCAGTGAATAAACACTCAATTTCCTGCCCCCTTACCTTCTTCTTTAACGCCCTTCCTGGGAGCCCTTTACAAGTTATCAAGGGCCAGTATTTTAATTGGTTTGGAAAACATTGAAAGTGAGAAGAGAAACGGGGGAGTTTAGCCTCCAAACTGTATGCTTAGTGAAAAAAAATTACCGGGGAAAGGGCCACACAGGGGAAAGAGAGCGCAAAAGGGAAATGAAAGACCCTTTAGGTTTTTAAAAAATATCGAAGAGGTTCCGTTGTTAAAAGGTTCCGATAAAAATAAAGGGCGCGACGCGACGGAGTTTTTTAACTACAGGCCTGTAATAACCCGTTAATCATTCACACCTCCTTAACCAAATTCTCTTTTTATCATATTCTCTTGACATTTTTGGGCAAAGGGACAGCCAATACGATAATCGAACAAGATTATAACAGTAAATGTATAACAATACTTTAAAACAATGTTTCTACACGATTCAACCAATATTTAAATTCAAGTCGAAATAAATACAAAAAAAAGTGTTTTGCACAGCTTAATATAGGTCATTAAGAAGAACTTATAAAAGACTCGATGATCTTGAAATAATAATAGTAATATAATTTAAGCAAACTAAAAAATAAATCATAAAAACATTTTCTTAATCTTAATATTTGCTTTGATTGATAGAGTAAGTGCGTTTTCAGTCAGTTTTATGATTAAAAAAAAAAAAAAAAATTGTGCCAAAAACTAGGTTACGGATAAACGGTTGTTACTATAATTTGGATGACTAAGATACTTTGTAAGTTTCATAGAACTTAGAGTCAGTGTATGAGCTCTATGAAATGTTACTTTTAATATTATCGGATTTCGCTTTTAATGTTATCGGATTTCGCTTGGATTCCAACTCGAAAGATTATTTAAAATTTAAAATAATCAATTTTGACGTAAATGACATAGTTCACAAAATATTGTCGAAGAAAGGCTAGAACGCATCGGGAAATTTACAAAATAGTAAAAATTTAAAATGGCTCGGCTAAATATGACTCGGTCATATTTGGGGTTATAATATCCAGTAATCAGTAATGGCTTATTATAGGAGGTATTTTCAAATGTTAGCTTGATGCTAGCTAGGATAGAGTAATTTAATGTTGTATTTATTCGTTTTACTTCCGAGATTACCGAACGTAACGGAAGCTATGACATCCTATCATATTTCTGAAAAACGAAAATTTTTGGTGTCTCCGATTTCAAAAATTCCAATACAGAAATCCGTTTCAGACATTAGAGATTATTTTCGGTTCCGTATATGTCTGTCGCTCAATTTTTGCGAACCAATATATCTTAAAAACTACAGGTCCGATTTTAATGAATGAAGAAGGTTAACATTAGCCTATTGTTGGTCCCATATATAATACATAAGTTTCAACCTTCTGCGCCCATTGGTTTCTCTTCCACATGCACACAAACATACATTAATACACACCTATTCAAAAGTACTAAGCTAGTTTATATGAAATTTAGATGGTTTGTCAAAAGGAGCCCGCAGATAGCTTAATTAGGAGCCCAAGATTAATTTCAATCTTCTGCGTTCTTTACATTTTGCTTAATTGATACTTTTTTTATTCATGTAAATCAAAACAATTTTGACAGAGTTGGAAATAGGTTTTAAAAGTAGAAAAATAATTTAACAACACGAAATAGGATGAGAGGAAGCTATGCGCCACACTTATTATGGCAGGCTATTTTATTTGTTTATTTAAAGAATTAAAAATCACCAGCACGCTTATTAACCATTTATTTAACTAATTTATTAACTTTAATTTAAGATTCAAAAGCAAGAGAATAAAAAATGCAAACATCCGTTTCAGACCATCAGGGAACATTTTTGGTCCTCGGTCAGTCTGTCGCTCAATTTTTGTGAACAAACATAAATATCTTAAAAAAACTACTCTACTCGTCCGATTTTAATGAAAGTAGGAAGGTAGGTCACAATTAGCCAAATGTCGGTTCCATACAAGTTTAAACCGTCTACACTTGTTTTTGTTTAGAGAATTTTCGAAGAAAATTAAGCTATTGCAATGGCTTAAAAAATGTTGTAATGCGAATTTTTGAAAACATTCTCCATGGAAATCCGTTTTAGTCCAATAGATTCCTGAAATTTAACACTTTCTTTATATATGTATGTGTCACTCCAGACGATATCTCACCCTAGGATGCACTTATAAATCCAAACTAATTTTAAAATGTCAATAATATCAAAAGAAAGGATGAGTTCATTGGGTAGAATTTTTGGAGTTCATTTAGGGGACAAATTTACACAATTTAGGGTCAAACATAGCATAAAAACGTGTTTTTTTTATTTATTTTACCCCCCTCTTATATGAAAATATGACAAAAGTGTACAACAAAATTACTGTACTCTTAACTCTAAAGAGCTTTCCAAAGACATGCATCTTGAAGGGTATATACATAGTATATACTATTTTGACTTTTGTACCCCGTTCTATGTAACATTTTTTTTTTCACCCATCCAAATTCTAAACCAAAATTTTCCTATGTTATCATAAGCCAATAATACGCAGATTTCTTTGAAAATTTGCTTATTAAGTTATAGTGCATGACTGGTCTTTTTCTTCTATATGCGCACAATCATAAATTTATTTACAAACGCAATTCAAAAGTACTTATCTATTAAATCATATCTTCCAAAGTACTTATGTTTTTTAAAAACTCAGTTTGTGATTAATTACAACCGTCTTTACACAAGATACATTGCTAAATTGGTACTTTCATATGTGTAAAAAACCAACAATTTTTACAGATTTAAAAAAACCTTTATGTCTGAAGCAGATTTGTCTTGAAATGTTTGAAATCGGAGACAAAAATGTTTCTACTTCAGAACGATTACATGGCTTCCGTTACCTTCAATAAGCTCGGAAACAATTAAAGAGATAGAGAACAGGGGGCTGTTATAGTGAATAAAACTTTATGTCTTTATTAAAATCTTAAATTAAAAATCAACCGATACATTTTTTCTTCGAACCTAGTCCACTGTCAAGGTATTTCAATCAGGCATAATCAAACCTAAAAGGTAAGAAGGCAATCACGAATAATAATCTCCCTAAATCTTTAAACCCAAATATACACTTTTATCGAGACTAATATACACTCAGACAATGTAAACTTTTTACACATATCAGCTATAATTAAATGGCGAAGCAAGTGATGATTGATAATTGAAGGCAGTCAAACTAGGTTTTTTATTTCAATGAATCATTCCTTCAGATGCCAACTGATGTTGATTTCATATATATATGCATGAAAAATCTAAATAATTATTTAAAAAAATCATAATAAACAAATTCTTGTTAAAGTTTAACGAGTAGTTGTTCGAACAGGAAGTATAATACATGCACACAAACACTTACACTTATATGTTTATACTGTGTGGGTATATGATTGATTATTAGTAAAGTTTGAGTAATCGATTTAAGAGAGACCAGAAATAATCAACATTAACAATAATTGATTTAAAGGTTAATAGATTTGTATTTTCACAATAAAAAGGTAAAAAACAGGTCGATATCAAGGGGCAAACTTGGCACATTTACTCCATACTTATTTAATTAAGTTAAAAGTCGAACTAACAGTAAATATAATCAGATTTAATTGACTGTTTATAGTCTACACTCTACTTATTTATTTAAGTCTTAACTATTATATGGTTAGTTAGAGAAAAAAATATTTGATAAACAATTGTGATAAGATCAGTTAGCTGAGCAACTCCAAGGCTGTGTACTGGAACAAGGTGACATTTTCCAAGTAAGTTATTTTATCTTAAATCAAAGCTCCTTGGAAGTAAGGGAATCCCATGAAAGCCGTAGATCCTATGATTCAAGCTTGACGTCTCTAGGAAGGACATCGAGTTTTTAATTTTTTTTTCATTTAATTCTACGCCATAAAATATCTCTTTGATGTAGCTATTACTAAACGAATGATGTGATTTCCGAGGATTGATTGAATTACGATAAAAAGAATGGCACTTCAATGGCGCAGCAGAGTAAAGTCGATGAGGTCCCAGAACATATAACTTAACTCTCAGGGTCTCTTACTAAAATTACGACATTAAAATTTTACACCAGCTTTTTTACTAGAATATCTATATTTGTCTGTTCATAAATCTATTTTCAATTTTTTTACGATTTAGTGATAATATACTAAGAAAGTTATTTCCTCTTCTTAAGTTTTAACAATCACACCATCAAAATAGTCATATATAATTAAAAAACCTACAACCTATTACTTACATAGATTCTATTTCACTCACACTTGCCTGAAAGCAGTGACCTAACACAGACACATCGATTATATACACAATGTGACCAATCCCCCTGGTTCTATACTGATCAAATATTGAGTCGGTCGGGACTTAAAATATCACATGGAAATACTTGCATCCAAGTACTTTTTAGGGTTTGGTAGGTTATTAGGCATATTCGTTGTTATTTGCTGAAATTTCATTTTAGTATTTCCCCATCCCGTCCTATATACACCATATTCCAGGTAGAGTCGCGAAAATGTAGAGGATACATTTTTAGGGTCGCAGCATCAAAAAGGTTGGGAAACGCTGATCTTGAGAGCTGATCTTAAACCTATAAAAGAACAAATCTTTGTTCAACGGATCTCCCCAACATCAAATCTAAACCGTGCCATCGATATATTTGAAATAATAATATAATCGATAAATAATATAATCGATATATTTCCTATTTTGCTGTCATTCAATGTTTATCTCTTATTTATTTATAAAAATCACAAATTTGAAACCCGTCAAAATGAAGATTGCGTAAATATGGGACATGGCAAAACAAATAAAATAACTTACGGATTTTTTCCGAGCTAACTTTCCATACAGCAAAATTTGCTGAAAACCAATTAAATTCTGCAGAAAAATGGCTAAAAGTAATAAAATAATGCATTGCCATCGTGTTCTGAACTATTCTAAAAGTTTTAAATGTCTAGCTATTCGGGAAGTTAGTTAGAAATCGATTGCAAGATTCGTACCGGACAAACAAACAAACAAGAAAGCATGCTAATAAAAAATTAGTAAAATATATGACATTTTATGACTATTGCGCGTTTTACCGATAATATTGCGTCCCCCCCCCCCCCCTCCAAACCACCCTATAACGGCTGGTCCTAATATTTTGAAATTATTCATGCAAATATCTTATGGTAGGGCAATGAATATTGTCAGATAATTTACTTTCGCAATATTGTCGGTAAAACGCTGGATTAGGGAAGAGGGACTGTAAACTGATTTTAAAACAACTCAGAACCTCATAATCTTAATTTGGTTAATGGCATTGCTTGGTTTGTTTATTTTTTATAGCAGTTTTTACTTTTAATTATTAATTAGTTCGATACTTTTGTTAAACGCCAGTTTGTTTACATCTGTTAAACACCGACAAAATTCAAATAATTAAATAAATAAAATAAATAAAAATAATGTATGCAATTTATTTTTTATTTATTTATTTATTTTTTTTTTTTGAAAAATTATGATAAAAAAAATTCAGTTAGTTCAAAACGGTCACTCATCCAAGTACTGACCACTTGACCACGCCCAATGCTGCTTTCTCCTTCTAAGTGAGGGAAAGTTCCGAGGTACCCCGAACACGATTTTTTTTTATTATATTATAAAGCACCTTCCTGAATTTATGTTGGTGAGCTGATGACTCTGTGTCAGAAGTTTAATGAAAAGAAATTAAAGATTTTAGGAAATGCTATTACTCCAACTTGCAATACCCCTTATTTTGTCACTTTATTTCTATCAAGGTTTCAAGTATTTGTTTTTATCTTTTCCCAATAACATTCCTTTATCCTTGTGAATTTATATATGTACATCATTTTATTATTTTTACTTTGTTAAAATAATTTACATATTTTAATTCTATTGAACTTATTTATTTATATTTTATGTTTTTTTTTAGTATTTTTTTTATTTTTGTCTATAATTTCAAAAATTTTTGGCGACCCTAAAATATTTGGTCTTGACCCTATTTTGGGTCGCGACCATAGGGTTGGGAAACGCTGCTCTAGATGGTTGTCATTTATGTGAAGTAAATAAATTCGGAACTATTTTTTTTTACTAACATTATATTATAACAATAACAATTATATTATCTACATTACATATGATTCAACAGAAAATTTAAAAACGTAGTATATAAAAAGTTCTTTTTATCTTGTAATTATCTAATCTAATTTTCAGTAGCTTTCATTTGATTCTTATCTCCAAAATTAAAAATTTTGAGCTTTGCACATTTTATCTCATTATATTATTCTCAATATTTTTCCTATGTGGGGGTCAAAGAGGTAAGCCAGTATTTCAAATTTCACATCTCTAATTCGTACCGTTCAGGGGATAAGAACCAAAGTACGACGGACAGACAGACACATTACCCTCGGCATAAGGGTTTCGAGGATGATCTACGAAACTCTAAAAATCAGCAAACACGACTAAAACTATCTTCCTTTAGATCTAAGAACTATCTTCTTCTACTATAATAGGTCATATAGGGGGACATTGTTTCCAATTTTAAGTCACACAACAATAACCCTCTCCATATCATCTACTAATGTTAAATTCAACTAAATGAATATTTGAATCTTAAAAATTTAGATTACTTTAGCAAGTATATTAGTTTACTACCATTTTCGAAATAATTGTCATCATTACATTTGTCTTACTCTAGGATAAATCTTCGTGAAATAACCTTTTTATAAATGTTCATTTGTGGAAATAAAATATAATTAAATAATGCAACCCTGAACAAGAAAAGATTTCTGCGTGTGCTGTGAAGACATCCATTTAACAAAAGGTACAGGCAACTTCCTGCGAATTATACCTAAATTATTTCATTATTATATTTTAACTTCGAACCATTAAATAAATTGATAGAATAATATTAAATATAGTTATTATTACATCACGTATATATTATTATTAGATTGCTAATAAAAATAAAAATTAGTCTTGAGTTATCATTTAGACATATCTAACAGTAACAATTTAATAACCACTTGTGTAAAAATATAAATAAAAATAGAATAAGGTTAATCAAATACAAAGATAAATAGATTTTTTTTAAAAAATGCATTTAAAAAGGAATCGTGAAAAATGAAAAATCGTGCAGCAAATTAGCGCAAATCTTGAAAAAGTCATTAATAAGTTCTGTAATACGTGAGTGTACTAACTCGCCAATAAGTAAAATAGAATCGAATGCAGCAAATGAGAAATTCGTTGAAAAGTTATTAATTAAATATATTATAACTGAGTAAAATATAATGAGATTAAATATGTAAAGAAAAGAAGAAGAAAGAAATGGAATTTAATAAAATTCATGTTTTACCATATAATTTAAGTTTACGAGAATATTCGTAAATTTTTGTTATCACTGGAACGATCTATCCTGATATAAATTATAATCAAGGTTGTAGCAATTTTAGTTCCGTTATATATTATTGGTAAAGTAAGAGTGGGGGGAGGGATATGATAATTTATTAAAATATATAAATAAAGATTAAGTGATTATTTTTCTATTTAGTGAGGTTTAACAACTCCATTCAATATTTCCCACGGTAAATACCTATAATATGGAGTTTAGCTATCGTGGTTAAAAAACACAGGAAGATTAATTTAAAATGGAATATTTGATTAATAAGTGAAAGTATTCAATGTTTGAAATAATCATTCAGTTGCCATTTTTTTCTAAATATTTACTAGAAATCATTAATAAATAAACAGGTCAAGCGTGTGCTAGTCAGCACACAGCGAGGGTCCGTAGGCAACCCTGTATAGTTTAAGTAGTACCCTATTGATGGTGTTTTTTAAAACGCTAAAAAGCTTACTTTCAACTATCCTATGGGTCTGATATTCTCAAAACACATAAACAAACTTCTGATATTTATTTTTGCCTGATATTATTATTATTTTTTTGCCACAGAACCGGACTAAAACCATATAAATACATCGAAAAGACCAAAGTTATTAAAAAACGTATTTTGTCAATAAAAAATAAAATAATATTTTTTTTCGAAATTTCCAAAAAGTGGTATCCTTACATTTGGTCGAAGAATGTTCAGGAATTTTTTCAGATTTTTTGCACTTCACATAAGCGAGATAGAGGGGGGGGGGGGACACGTTTCACACCAACTTCAAACTTGCCTACGCTCGCCCTATCAAAGGTATAACCAAAGAATTATATATTTTTGTAATCAGCTCGACGTACCCTTTCATATGATACCCCTCACGGTGTCGAAAAGAAATAAAAAAATTTAACTGTAACGGCAAGAACGTTATATTTTTTTTACAGGAAATATATTTAGTAGGGAAAATAGTATAATACAGTTAATTTGGAATTTGGAATTGTCACAAGTCAAAAATAGTATCAAAGGTGTTTTTTCTTTATCTGTTTCTTTCTTTCTAATAATGTTTCTTTCTGCAATTTTTCCTTCTATCCTTTTCCCTTCTTTCTAAATAATTGTCCGTAAAAATTTAAATATAGTTTGATTAACTTTGAAATGAAAACTAAACTAAACAATAAAATAAAATCTACACTGTCAATTATTGACTGACAGTGACATTAACACTTGAGTTTTTCTACCCTAATTTTTTTGAAAAATATTTTTTTTAAGTCACTATATTTTTTAACATATGTGGGCAGGTACAAGACATATACATGCAAAATTTCAAAGTGATCGGACGAAAAGTGTAGCCGTGAGAGCAGGCGACAGGACGGACGGACTGACACACGCAGGAAAATATAAGGGTCCTTGGTTTTGCCTACGGACCCTAAAAATTATTTGAGAATCGAAATTATCTTTAGTTAATTTGTTTTTATGAACGAGTAAAATAGGGCCATAAAAAAGACAAAACTCGTCCATTCATGAAACTATTGGTTGTTGAACGATTGAATGATTTCTTATCGAGATATGATCCCAAAAAAAAACATAATAACACTGTTCCACCTCTTAACATTTTGAAGACTTCAGATAAACAATTCCAAGTTTTATGAATGGACGAATAATGTCTTTTTCGGATACCATTTTTGGGCTATTTTACCCATACTGTACTACAAGTAAACTTCGAGATTTTATTGTAGAACAGTAATGATAAAAGAAATATCATTTGTAATTATTATTTTTCACCAAATCAGTCAATTGCCCAATTAACAAAGAGTACACACAGATTGTATTGGAAAGAAGGATAAAATATTAATTGAGTCACATTGGCTAAAACTATTTTAGTGCTAAGACCACTGTACACTTCAAACGAAGAGGTAGAAAACTAGGCCCTATTCTTTAGAACTAGTAGTTTTACTGTGTTTAGATACGTTTCGTATATATGATGTTTCGCACTTTGAGTAAAAACAACTTCAAGATTCAAGGGAGTACATGTTGGTGTACGAAAGTTAGAACTTTATTATATGAGGGTTATATAATACCATGGCATTAAAATAATAGTAATAAAATATTTAAATAAAAATATAATAATTTGATGTTACTATTTCTATTGAAATATTGTATAAGAACACAAGCATAGGGTTTACCAAAGGAACACAGTCATATAATATGTTCTGCTTTCAAAATAATAAAATAGATGTCACCGCCTTCAAGTTATTTTACTAAAGCAAATGTTAGCTTAAATAAAGACAAAAGGTTAACAGGAGAAAAATAAGCCGTGACACGCTAATGCCATGAGGTCAAAAAGTTTTAAATATAATAACAATACATCCATCTTAGTCTAAACAAATGCTTAGTTATTTCTAGATATAATGATAAAACACTAGATTCAGATGGTGTTTTACTGATAATGCCGTCCAATGCTTAACCTATCGTTTAATATCCAATAGCTCTTTTTTTAATTTAATCCGAAGCGCCGAGTAGATGACTTTGAGACAGGTTTTCCCTTTTAGATACATTGCTAAGGAGTTTTTCAAGCCAACAATGGTTCCTTCCCGCTCCGATCTACCTCGAGTCCTTTCGCTATCAGATCCCGAGAGGTTCGATATAAAAGCATTATTAATTTCGGTGTCGGCAACACGATTTCCACGATGCAATTACCAGATAACTGTGTGGCGGATCTGTTATTTTGACGGAAAGGTCACGTCAAACCATCGCGATATGAAAAACATCGCTTAGCTCCATCTCTCTCATCTTCTAGGAAAATAACTTTTTTTTTTCTTAAATAAAAAGAAATTTAATATTAATCTTCCCTGGAATTCATCTCAGCAAAAAAAAAAAAAAAAATCCCCTTTTCAAATCTTGAATCCATTAAAAAATGGTGAAGTTTAAGATAAAGCTCTTATTTAAAAAGTATTCTTTATTAAGAACATTATCCGAACTATCAATCCGCTATGGAAGATACTTTTTATCCAAAGTTAGATCTAAGTTAACGACCAAGAACGGTTATAAACTATAAAAAGATTAACAGGTCCTCGACTTTGCCAATCCAGATTTAATACTCTCTCACATACACTATCAACAAAAATGCGTATATCCTAATTTAGTTACTTATGTCTAAAGTTTTAATTAATTGAAAGCAATCTTAAATCTATTTTATAAACTATTTATATATTACAATTATCTCCTACATTAGAGATCGAAAAAGGCTTTCAGATTTTTAATATAAAAAACAAACAAATTAAACAAGTTTGTTACGGATGGAGCAAATAGATATATTAGAGAGATCCTCCATAGAATAAAACTGGTTTAACAAATGGCCATTGCTCATCCTCTTTAACAATATAATTTTGTTTTTAAGTATGAATAGCCGAATACGCGCCTAGATATGCTAGCTGTAAACCCACCATTAACACAGTTCGACAGTTCAATGGTCGACCAACTAAGTGGTCAAACCTAAATCAGTTTATTCGGAAATTATTGATTGTTGAGTTTTTTCAGCTGCTTTTAATAATACCTAACTTTTATATTGTAAGGACTTCTGACTTCTCTCATAATCATACACAAGAAAAAAACTGGCCATAACAGAAAATCAAAAATGGATACTCTGATAATGAACCCATTTATATACTATGTTATACTTATAAAACATCAGGAGTAAGTGTAAGATCATCTTCCTCAAAGGGAAACCTAATTATATGTAATACGAGTATAATGTAAGCTTTCAAGAGGTTAGGATTAATCCCGTTGAAATATCTCTATATTTCCTATGGATATATATATGGTATAGGTATGTGATGGCTGGCCCACTATACTCTAAATAGGTATTTGATTTATTCCAAAAGGTCTCTCTTAGATAGGGATACGGATAGAGGGACACCCTTACACCGAAGAGCTTTATTAACAGGGAAGTGCCATTAGATAGAGAACATCTCTCTAGGCTACGTGCCCGACTCATGCTGCCGAATAAAGTGTCCAGGGGAATTGATAAGAGAGGCCGGGGGTCCGGTTTTACAGATAAGTCTGGGGCCACTTAGGAGGGAGGGGGTGCTTATCGGGACCATAACTACGGGGAGAGTACACCCCCTTCAGATTCCTACCGATCCTTTATCTGGCTTAATGGCTACCCCCATCGCACCGTCTCACTTTAGGAAAATACTTTCACAAACTGATCCTGAATTGAAAAAATATACACATATACATATATAAAATAAGTAAAGATAAAAAACAAACATTTATACAAATTGTAAAGATTTAATCATTGATTTTAGATATTTAACTTGTTTAACAGTATTAAATTTCTTCCTAAAGAAACTGAAAATAGCTTGGTTTTAAAAAGGTTGTTGTACATAAGTTATGGTAAAAAATCAATATCAAGTATAAGATGATAAAATAAAAAATGCGAGAGAAAGGGAGCCAATAAAATATCTGATGCCGGTCCTTCAAAAAAAGTATAGATTTAACTAGTCTAACAGTAATAGTATAGTGGGTAGGTTTGAAAATCAATCACCAAATTTAATTTACTCTTTTCGATTTCTTCAATGTGAGTAAGCTAGATCATCGTGAAAACGCTTATAATTATACCTACTGTCTACTGACCAATTAAATATTTTTGAACATGTAATAGCTATTTACGTACCTAGAGCAGTAATGGCGTTATTACAGGCCGAGGGCGAAGTTTGAAAGCACGAGTGCGTTTAACGCCCGAGGCCTGTAATGTCGCATACTGCTCGTGGTGTGTACACTATTTTATCGCCCACCACATGTAAACTAATTACTAAACATGCAAACTATTTTGCCGTAATCTTCAAAACAATAAATGCATATTAAGGTTACAACAGTACCAAAACAAACCGCAGTTATAAAAATATTGATCGTTACTAATTGAACAGCTGACGCTGAGAACTACTAGCGCCTAGCGCTTCCTGCACGCCTCGGCCAGGCCAGGAAGCGGCCGCTTCTTGAACTACTAGCGGCCCTGTAGAGATTAAGCATGCATTTGTACAGGCCCCAGGGCTGTAAAATGGAACTTTACCGCCCGCTCAGGATATAGGAATGTTTACAAGTGGAGGGCGATAAAAGAACGTAAGTGTAGTTATTTTTACGTCCAATCTTAATTTATTGGGGAATTAAATAATTCCTTAGACTTCACAGAAGAATACATTGTAGGTAATTATGATATGTAGTTATTTTTATATTTGATGGATAAATTTGGTGTAATAGTAATAAATTAAATTTTTAGCATGAGACGTTTCGACCCTTTTAGGGCCATCTTCTGTCACAGTTTTAATAATCTAAAATAACGTTAAGATTAAATTAACATTTCAATTCAGTTCCTTTATATTATAACAATACTTTAAAAAACAAACGCACAATAAATAACAAATTTTGAATAATAATAATTTTAGTTACTTACAATGATGACGACCTTCATGATAATTACAATGAGCAGAGCAGTGTAAAAAGTTAAAATATTTGTTGGTGTTATATCTATGTAGGTATCTCCATTAGAGTCATGATTTAATTTAAAAAACAAAATTTAATACAAAACAATTAAATATTGACGTCTAAAATTACATAACAACATTAACTAATTTTTCAATTTATTAAAAAAAAAATTATTCTACTATAAAAAAAACATCAATTAGCAATGAGTAATTAAAAAAATTTGCATAAGTAATATCACTAAGACTGTTTAAGTTTAATTATTAATATATTACAATTTAATTAAATACATTGAATAATAAAATCAAAGATTAATATGTAAACTATATTTTTGATTAGTTCAGTAATTCTGTTTTATATTATTTTAATAATTTATTATATTTATTTGTTTAATTAAGGGAGAATATCATGTAAGTTTGTTGCAGTTTGGTGCCTAGCGCTACCTAGGAGTGGGTAGTATAACTATACCTCCATTAAAAGCAATTAAAGTCTGATTTTGTTTTTATTTATATTATAATGTATTTGTTAAAACTTTTATCTAAATTTACACATATTTATTTATTTTTATTTTTTATTTATTTTTTTTATTTTTTTTTTTTGATGGCGGGAAACGCGACGGCGCCGACAGTGCAGAATTATTTTTATACCCTGAGTCAGTTTTATGATTTACTAATCTATCAATGCTTTTGAAAATGTGAAAAGATTCGAAAATACGTCTTTTTGTTTTAACTTTTTACACCGGGCAACAGATCTAATTTAACACTAACGAACAAACTAACTGTCTATAATCTAATAATAAAACGGACTTGAACTGTGGGGATCGACCAAACCATCGAATTCTTACAAGATCCAATCCATGCAATCCTTAATCCTACGAGAAATATGTAATGCTCCCTCCTACGTGGCCAACCGTATAACGACTTAAATGTTCCCTATGTCCATATCCTAGCATCCTGTCGTTACAAGTCCTTCCACGCCAAGCTCATCCACCATCCAAAATCCTCTCGTCCAGAACTAATCCTCTCCTCATATTCCTGGTAATCCGAGGCGACGCCTAAAGAGAAAATGGCCCCGTGACCATCTTAGAGACTAATGCTTTTGTAATCAAAATTATTGGAGTTCCACCACTGGGAGGGGTGGATCTTAGAATCTGAGTTGTAACTGTGCAGGAATTACCTTAAGTGAGATAAGCTGCTTGATATAATTAATTTTTATAGTTGTGGCTAAATAAGAAACGGAAAAAACAAAATTATTGTAAGTAGCTAAAATTATTATTATTACAAATTTGTTATTTAGTGACCTTTTGTTTTTTTAAAGTATTGTTATAATATAAAGGAACAGAATTGAAATTTTAATTTAATCTTATTGTTATTTTAGATTAATAAATCTGTGACAGAAGATGACCCTAAAAGGGTCGAAACGTCTCATGCTAAAAATTTAATTTATTACAATTACACCTAATTTATCAATCAAATATAAAAAAAAAAAAAAAAAATTTAAAATAGTAAGGTGTTAATCTCAACGTTTTACTTTGGTAATTATGATGTATAGTAGTCCGAGTCCTAATCCGAGAAATTCTGGTACAGGTGGAGTCTACTAATAACTTGATATAGTGTATTAAGTTTGTCGAAGCACCTTTGAAACTATTTTGGGAAGAGAATAGATGAAGCCGAGATAATATTTCCTGCTCTCAACTCTTTCATTAGTGGTTAGGTTTTTCCTGCTGTAGGAGTAGCTAAGCATAGATCCATTTCGATCATCATTTTATAGAGCTAAAGCTAAAATACACTGCTACTACATTTATAATAGGTAACACTACAAAATATTAATACAACGCGCTTTTATCTCTTAGCCTTATATTGATTAATCGTTTCAATAAATAAATTATTAATTTAATAATAACCTCAATAACTTATCCTTATGCCGTCAACACAATCCTTGTATTATGCTGCTGCCGACTCCAGTTTGCCCCTCAACAATATCCCAACTCTATTTCACTGGGAACTTAAATAATTATAAAGTTACAGTAGCCTAATGAAAAGGTTAAATTAGTACTTATTCATACCCTACATGGCCCATCTTATTAAGAGATTTAACTTAACAAATTATTTAAATAAACATAACCATTACTTCAAAATGATTCTAATCCCACTAGTTTAAAATGTCGAGTTGGGTTTAAAATTTAGTTTACTTAATCTCATCGTACCCAGAATATTAAAATGCCACGAGATACCTTTAATTCAGTTATTTAATTTGGAATTTAAACGCTATTATGAGGACATATTATTACACGAAGTAAAAAAGAAAACACAATTTCCAGCCTTTCGCAGACATTTAAAGTAAATCAAACCCAAGAAAGCGAGCATTACGTAATTTCTCACTATGCCACCCAGGGCTAAAGCCTATTCGAATACGCGCAGGATTAAAATCGCAGGCGATTGAATTTTCATAATATTCTCAAACCAACCTCAGTTTAATTAATTGATATTAGTTTCGACTATTTTTTTTTTTAAATTTATTTTTTTTTCGGGGGGCTTTTACACCCGAAGACGCAGGCCCTTAGGTGGGCCCATAGAACAAACCCGGATTAAGAAGCCCCGAAATCTTCACACACTCGTTTGAAGATATGGTCGTTAACTATGACTCCGCTCCTAGTTGTATTACAACCAAGAGTGTCATTATCATGGTTTCCAGGCCGAAACCGTGTGGCGACACTCTTTCGAGGAGCTTCCCATTTGTTTAAACAATGCTGGGTGGACATTGAGCGGGGAGCTCGGTCCGGGAATCGAACCCAGAGCTGTGGTCAGAAATGGTCACCCATCCATCTTGTGACCATGCTCAAGGCTGTTTAACTTGCCTTATCGCAAGGCAAGCGCTCTAGCCTCCGAGCCACCCAGGCCCCCTCCCCTTTCGCAGACATTTAAAGTAACTCAAATCCAAGAAAGCGAGCATTACGTAATTTCTCACTATGCCACCCAGGGCTAAAGAGTGTTCAGTCTATTCGAATACACAAATTTCCAACAATTTCACAAACAATTTCAATTCAAGTTGTTCAAATGAACAACAATTTCACAAATTGGAGCAATAATTATGAATAATTTAGCCCTACTTTGAAACTGAAATAGATAATATGTTTGCCGTAAGCAGTCTGTATAATCTTGATAAAAAGGCTTAAATTTTGAGGGCTTTTCTACCCAGTTTTTTTGAGGTTTATTGAAAATTAGTCTTAAACATGAAAGATGCGCGGGCATTCCGTGGGTAATGTAGCAATGCCATTTCGATATGCCGGTCAAGTAATGTAATAATTTATTTTTTTTAAATTGCTCCACGTCTGCACATCATATTAAAATTATGAACCGAAATTAATAAACAATGTAGAAGTAATGAGCCAATCAGCTAATAAAAAAGTTTTACATGTAGATAGCTGAAACATCCAAATTGAAATAAAATATCTTCACAAACAGTATAATGTGTTGCTAATGTTTTACTATCCTTTGTACAAGCAAGACATCCATTCCCCATATTAACCTAATGCTAGTGCCAGTTTGAGGTCACATTGTTGCGTTATATTAGACATGTTAATTGTCTCTGAGAACTTACTACATTATACACGGGTATATTATGCTCTGTGTATAAAACCCTCACAAGCCGGCCTTGCACAAGAACCCTTAGCTAAGTGAACGGTCACGACCTGCAACCCTTGTCCACGACCATTTGTCATTTCATACTTCCATGAACACATTCTCTTATAAACACTGACAGAATAACTGTTGGTTCATTTTACCTTCCAAACATTCCAATAGGATCATGGTTATAATGTATAGAAAACAAGGCAACATTATAGGTTGCATATACGTTCTTATAAGAAACTGATTATTAACCTTCGACCTTCCACATTACAGACTTGCATTAGTTTATTACTAGCAGTGACGGATTAAGGCCTAGGCCAACAAGGCCAATGCTTAGGGCCCGCATTAGACGGGGGCCCGGAAAAAAACGAAAACAAATTTAAAAAAAAAAAAAAAATACGATTAAGTAATTAGGGGAATGAGAATACAATTGTAAAAAAATGAAACATGCATGTTAACAAAAATTATAAGAAATAATAAGAACAAGTCAGATAAGAAGTGGCTAATGAATAGTGCTATTAGTTTTTCAATTTATTGTTACATCTGCAACTATTCTCAAATAAACAATCTGTATTTGATGAGGGTTACTAGGGTTAGAAAAATGTATCAATCAGAGTAAACATACATGGAAATTCAAACGATCATATTGACTGTCAAAATATTTATACAAAGAAACATATTTGAAGAGCGCATTGATAATGATATAGAAAAAGCAGAGGCGTAACTAGGGCATTGGGGGCCCCGCCAGATCTCTGGGGGGCCCCTCGCCCCAAAGAAAATTGATGAGCAAACCAAAAAGGGGACTTGTGTGTTCAGAACTGAATGGCCCCCTATGAAATTTTGTTATGCTCTAAAGGGGCCCCTATGGATGTTGATACGAGGTTTCTTTTTTTGATTTATGGATTTGGGGGCCCGCCCGCATTGCGGGCCCGTGTGGGCCCATAGCTACCATATTTAGGAAGGTTTTGCAGTGAGTAGTGGCAACAGTAAAATTTGTATCAAAATGTGAAATTGCGATCAGGGGAGCTAGGGAGGATTTTAATACGTCAGTTTCAGTTGGTACACTACATTACCGCTTTAAAATATATATATATGTGAATTTGACGATTTTATAGCAGAAAATTTGCGATGAATTCATTTAAATTATGGGCAAGGAACTTCTGAAGTCTTTAACAAACGAAGTTATAAGTGCAAAATATTTTTCTAAATTGTCCAACTGACATTTATTATAAATTGTGACCAACTGACACATTTGAATTGTGACCAACTGACATTTATTATAAGATATTTAAACAAAGACGGAGGGCCAGTGGAAATTTTATTTGGATTTTTACCAATATATTTTCATTAAGGAGAGGCTATTGAAGAAGTGATTTTGAAGTACCAAGAACAATTAGGAATTTATAGGACCAACTGCCGGGGTCACTGCTACGACAATGCAGCTAATATGGCTGGAAAATATAACGGCGTTATATTTTCGGCTCGAGTTAAAGAAATCTGTTGTAACGCGCATTTATTACATCCCTTGCTTTGCTCATTCTTTGAATCTAATTGGAAACAGCGCAGCAGAATCTTCCTTGCAAGGAGTAAAATATTTTAATATCATAGAAAATATGTCTAGTCTCCAGTCGCTCAACTTATCGCTGGAATATACTGGAAAAACAATTTTCAAGCAGAAATAAACACTTGAATATTAAAAAATTCTGTAACACTAGGTGGTTATCTAGAGCTGACGTTGTATATTGATGCAATATACAACGGACACGGACAGTGATAGATAATTCAGGCTTTAAGTGTAATTGCAAATTGAGAAACACAAAAATTAGCGAAAAACATTCAAGCTAATAGTCTGATTAAAAAAATGGAATCTTTAAAATTTTCATTAATGACTATAATTTGGTATGCAATTTTGAAAAGGATTAATAAGGGCACCAAATTTTTAAAGGACACTATTTTATCTTCTGCTATAATGACACTTAACAGTTTATTTGACTTCATTAATTATTACTGAACCATTCGATGCCATAGAATCAGAAGCTTTTAAAACAACCTAAGTCAAAGATTATATAAAAAAAAAAAAAAAATGAGCGATAAAAGTGAAAATACCATAGGAACTGATTTCACTGGAGAAAATTATTTTTAAGTTAATTGCTTTTGTAAAATTTGTGACGTGATTTGTTCTGAAATTACTGGAAGATCGGAGGGGTATAAACGTGTTAACAAAAACGAACCTTTATCTACTGTATCAGGATACACTAAAAATTTAAAAAAAAAATGACACCGACATACTCGAAATAGACGATGAATTTATTCAGTTTTTCTCTATGATTAAAGACGAAAATGTAAGCAACCCTCTTGAAATGCTTTGTTTTATTAATAAAAATAAAATACTATCAATTTCTCCTAACATATAAATTCTATTAAGAATATATTTAACACTCCCCATTAGTAATGCTTCAGGAGAGCGATCTTTTTCTGTGTTATAAAGAGTAATATCAAGGAAATAAATTAGCCCAAGAAAAACTGAGTAAATTATCATTATTTTACATCGAAAATGATGAAATGAACTTGCCTGCAATTTAACAATAGAAAAAATTGAAACTATAAAGCGCCTAGGACCTAGCCAAATTTGTTAAATAGTTAGTGGATAATACATTTGTTAAGTAAAAAGTAAAATTAATGAAAAAAATGCTAAGTGAAATTCTTTAACTGACAACATCCAAATGTGTCATGGGTCAGTGGAGGGGGGGGGGCCCATATTGACCTTTGGCCTAGGGCCCGGCAAGACCTTAATCCGTCACTGATTACTAGGCATCACAAGGCTCTTCCACATTACTGAATCGATTTCACATTTTGCTTATGAAGTAAGGTAAAATATTTATGAGCAGCCGCATGTGATTACACGGCAACAAGTGTTGAAGGGGAGATTAGGGATTAGGCTAATATATTGGCGAGCTGCTAATCAAAGTATATTTATTATAAGTTGATTGACGCTGACATATAATGTCACAGTCAGTGATTATATATTGTCATCCTTATTTTATGTTTAGTTTAGAATTATTATTGAATCACTTGAACTTTGTATGTTGTGTAAAATACAATAAAGTGTTCGGAAAGTATTCCACTGCACAATTATTAAATAGATATATCACCTTAATCAGTTAATATAATATAACAGTTTGATTTCGGTATATTCATTGCCATAGAAACTTCATAATAAGAAATACTTATTTATTCTGTAGCCTAGGCTTCCGCGGTCAGAGTCTAATAATTCTAGATTTTCCAGAGGAGACCATGTCTGAGATATTACGAATCTCTTTCCCCTTAGAGATTTGCAACATCTCTGAAGCAGTGGCGTATGCACGTGCCCCTCCCCCCCCCCCCCCCGCCCAGACCCAATAGAGTAAAAAAAAAAAATCGGGTACGGGGTACCTCGGAACTTTTCCTCACTTCAGAGGCCACTAAAGTGGCCATTGGACGTGGTCAGTACTTGGATGGGTGACCGTTCTGAACTGACTGATTTATTATCATTCTTAAAAAAAACCTTATTTTTAATACCTATATTTTATTTAATTATTTGAAGTTTGGCGGTATTTTGACAGATGTAATGTAAACAAACTTTGACGTCATCAAAATTATTGCACTAATAAATAATTATATTCGCTTATAACTTTTAAACTAATTAATGGAAATTCATTGTTTTATTTTATATTTGTTCCTTAATTTTTTCCGGTTCCAACGATATGCTATATGTCAAAAACCTATTTATACTTTCAGTATTATTAACCGTCAAAGTTTAAAAATTCAAAAATTTATAACTTCGAAATGGCGGCCAAAATCAAAATGAAATTTAGTGCGGGCTTGTTTGTCATACAGAGAGGTATATTCGAGCCAAATTTCAACTCGATCAGGACCATTTTCGATTTATTACGATTTTTTAAAATTTTTGTTCAAGATGGCGGAAAAAGTTGATTTTCCGGGCGGCACAACTACAGGTTAGGACTGATTTTTCTGCCAAGTTTCAACTCTCTAGGTTAAATACCTTGGGCGCTACGATGGTAACACACATACACACACACATACATACGTCATGCTGAAAACCACTCAGGAGGTCTTAAAAACACCTAAAACGGATAATTCCGTTGAAATCTCGAAAAAAAATTTTTTGGTGAAAACAATTCTTTTCCTACTATTAGTAGTGAAGAAAAGTAATAACGCCGTATTTTTCTTTTAATATATATTTTTTACATTCACCTCATATTTAATTTCACCTCAGAAATGCATGAAAAAACGCTGTTTTGAGTGGTCATATTTTCAAAATTTTCCGGGGGGGGGGGCCCGGACCCCACACCATAAATCCCCCCAACAATAATTAACTGCAGACGACGCATATGACTTATAGTAAGATATTGTACTGGAGTAAGCACCAGCATAACATTTTCTAACGAATACGTTCCAAAACAGTTGTTACTTGGGCGGGTTTTTCGTTTATTATCGGGGTAGCTGCTTTGTTGAATAAGTAGTTCCCTTTTCTTGTTACCACTACGAATACCCCCCCCCCCCCCCATCCCCCCAATCAAAGCTTAGAATGTGCCCCCCTCCAGACCTAGCCGCTGGATACGCCACTGCTCTGAAGTGAACTCCTCCAGAATCTATCCTTATTTCACTACCTTATAAATTAAATAATTACTGCTATTGTTATATTATTTTTATACATTTCATTGTAATTGTAGGAAAAATAGATAAATATAAAGTCAGTAAACTGGCTTAGCGGGGTTTCGTTCAAACAAATAACAAAACTGATAGAGGAGACATAGTTATATGGAAAAATCAAAATTTCACATCTGCCAAGTGGAATATAATATAACTGAAATCCTCTTCTGGTCAGAAGCCAAATTGATTGTTGAAACAACAGGGAAATAAAAACAAAATGCTTTTCGGATTAACTTCAACTCCAACTTTTCTGAAAAGCAAAAACGAACCGGCCACTTTTCGATGTTGAGATCCTTGATTATCTCAATTATTTTATTAGCTTATCACTATACTTAAAAAAGTAAACTTGTTCAATTTCAATTGTCCAAAGTATTTGTTTTCTATTCAATAAAACTTTTTTCCCTTAAGAATAAATAGTATAGTTAGTCGATTCTATTGTAATAGTATTGCTAACATTCAAGATTACTAAAAAGATAGCAGGAAAATAGTTTAGCATAATAATTATACTTTAATATTTCTGATAAATAAAATGCTAGAACCTTGTGAATGCAATAACTCTCATATCAGTTTCCAAATATAACACCGTGAAATATAAGTTATTTTGTAATATATTGTTAATTTTAAATCTAATAAAAAAATAAAAATATTTTAGTAGTCATTAATAGGTGAAACTTTAGTTTTTCACGCTGATAAGGTAGTAAATATGATGGTGACCAGAAACATGTCTTATCAGCAACAAAACGTCAAGGTGACCCTGTTATCTACTAGATTCCTTATCTCAACGGACACTACATTAGTCCTCTTATCTATACACTATCTATATATACTACTCCATAATAATCTATTCCATATCATTATTTTGCCTACGTTATCTTGACTTACTGTCTCATTCCACCGAGTGGGATAAGGGATAACGAACTGTAATGCAGTTATCTCTAACTAATTATTATTATGGTAGAGAGTTTTTTTGTTTCTTCTGTCATTCGAAGCTAAACAAAGCTACACCTTTCATGAATATTTGAAAAAAGCATTTCCCATAAATATAATATTCTTTACGAAATAGTAAAAACAAAAAATTAAATTGAGAGTCAGTTGAATCTCATTTTTTTGGGGACACCTCCCATGATCCTAATGACAATTTACGCTTATAAAAAATATATTAATTCTTCTAACGATGGAGCTTTATTTATATATATATATATATCAATTATAAGTCGTTCGTATTAATTGAATTATTTACAAATATATTCTAAATAATTATCGAGGGAAGTAAGTTAATAAAAGTTAAAAAAATATATATATATATATTTTTAGAATTAAGAGAAAGGTTATTTAAAACTTTTAACAGTTCATAATAGGTCAGTTTTATCAGACGATATCGAATCTAAATCAAAATCTTATCATGAGCTTCTGAAATAATTTGTTAGATGGAACTGGAATTTTATCTCTATGAAAGGGTGAACGACATTCTATATTTTGGCTGGTGATTAATATAGCATAGATTACACTAAGTTTCACCAGACAAAGAATTGTTATTCAAACCTTGTTATTTTCTTTTAAATGATGGTGAATATTTAACTTTACTTAATAAGTATGTATTCTAATAAAAATAAAAATCAATATTCAAGAACATAACAAATAATAAAAGTAAATATGTATTAATACATGCCTTTGGTATGTTACCTCTTTGGACTTAATACTTAATCGGGGAATGCAAATAAATAAATAAAATAATACACCATATTCCAGTAGTGGAAGCGAAACGTCGGACTTCTTCCCCTTCGTGACGCGGATTTCACCGGAAAACCAAGCTGTTTAAATAAAATAATACTTAAAAAATTACTATTATGACTATTATTCTAGTACTTAATAATAAACTAAAACAAAGGAAAGGTCTTAGTAATTACATTATTTTTCTCTAAAAACATTTTATTTTTTACGGATTTAATATTTTCAATTTTGTACTTTCTCACATTCACAGGAGCGAATATATAGGGGTGGGAGGCGGAGGCCTCCCTCCTTCCGACACCATAAGAAAAATAGAAATATATACACATAAAAAAGTTTTTTTTACAGTAAACTAACGCCTCAATGTTCATCAATACTATGCTTAAAGCAGTGTTTTCAGATTTTCTAGCTAAAAATACTTTTTAAAAAAAAATGTTTCCCAAATCGGATTTGTTTGAAATGTAGTCCATTTAAATGCGAATCTATCCATATAAGTCGTTTCACCATTATAATACAAATAAAAAAAGAAAATTTTTAAAATAATAGAATGGACAAAATCAGTAAGTCAAAAAAATATTTATATTTTCTTAAATTTAGTTGTTTTTACTTTCTCATATAAAGAGAAAGTATTGTGATGGCGCAAAAATTCGATTATGAGATTTTGATGGATATACACGTTTTGAGGTCCCCTGAGTCCAAAAAAGTGGTTTTTAAAAAATGTCTGTCTGTCGTCTGTCGTCTGTCGTCTGTGCAGACGCCTGGAGCCTAAACTACGGGGCCGATTTTGACGAAATTTGGCATACATGTTCAGAAAAATCATACCCCGAGGCGAAATCGAGAAATGAATTTTAGCTCTAAATTTGGGGGCGCTACCCCCCAAAAACTCTGAAAAAACATGAAAAAAAATTATTTCTCGAAAACGGTTCCGACGATTTTGATTAAAAAATTCTAAAATGTAGTCCATTTGAATACGAATCCAACGATATAAGCCGTTTTCCCGGGAAAAATCTAGTTCCTGAGAAATTAGCTTAAAACGCGGACGGAGAGAGCCCGGGTTCGATTCCCCGCCCAGGAGAAGTTATTTTTATGATAAATTTTGATGAAATGTTCAATAATATTTAAATGTACATTTGAAAACTAATAAATGGAAAATACTGGGTTAAGTAATTATAAACTCGTATATGAGAAAGTTTGTCTCGGACCGATTTTTTAAATGATGATTTTAACAAAAAGTAATGGTTAAATTCTCACACCAATTGACACCAATCCAGGTGATTATGAAAATTAAAGATCACAAAATTTCCTACAAAAAAAAAGCATTTTTTACATACAATGGCCGGTTTACGGCCATTGTATATTGGGTGAAAATCTTTAAATATCTAGTTTCCGCCGCCTCACCACTTTTTACTAATCTTACAAATATCTCGCTTCCTATGGATCTTAGACAAATTAAGGTAATTATCAAAAAGCAAGATTATTAAATTTCCTACAAAGAAGGGCTAATTGATTTTTTACGTACAACCGACGGTTTAGCTAGAACCTAGCTTACTATATATAACTTGCGTATAGTGTTTGGTCCTATGGCTCGGAGACCAATTGAGAATCAAATCAAAATTGAAGAATTTAAAATTTCACACAAGAAACGTTATGTTATTTTTTTACGTAAAACGAAGCGTTTGAATGATAAAGTAAAGTAAAGCAGGGCGTAAAATCGACCAATAACTTTGGATTTTCCTAGAGGGAGCTCCACGGTGGGAACCGATATTCTATACCTACGAGTGATGAGTGACATTTCAACTTTATTTATCTTTTCGTACTCCCAGTGTTTTAATATTATACAAAGGTAAGTGTTATGATAACAATCGCAATGTAGTACTCCTTGTGCGGAAACTTTGGAGCACTTTATTATCCAAACGCTTCGTCAGTGCCGGAACTAGCCGTGTGCATGGGGTCAGCCGCACACGGGCCTCGGGGTAAGGGGGGGCCTCACTTCCACTCGGCCAGTTATAAAAAAAAAATTAATAAAATAAAAATAAATGAATAAAAAATAAAGGATAATTTTACTAAAAAGGTGAAGTTAGTTTTATTTTATTTATTACCATTGTTATTAGTTATTATTAATATTATTTTTATGTGATAGGTATCTATATTCTTTTCCACATAATAATAATAATTACTATTATCATTTTTTGAGACAGTTAATGTTAAATGCTTATTAAGATAAAATTATTAATATAAAAGATTTACTTACAACATGACGTGATTTTTATACATTTGGGTATTTTAGACGGTTAATGTTTTGTATTATCCTGTATATGTTTCATCAAAATTAATTAATTATAAATTTTTAACTTGTAAAATATGCCTGCACAGGGGCCACCTAACACGATCCACTCAATATCTCCGGAATCTTCTGCAGGAAGAAATACGCGGTTTGATGGGTTCTATGTTAACTTAAAATGCGCTTACAGAAAAAATGCTAAGCACTTTGAGCGATAAAATGCTCTGCAGCATTACATAAAATATGAAATAGTTAATAGAAGACATATTTTTAAGGCTAAAGTTAAATTATATGGCTTAAAATAAGAACTTTTTACTCTTTTATTTTTCCCCAAGAATTTTTTCCCCAAGAATTAAAGTTTTAAAATATGAGTATTCAACTCAAGTCAAACAGCTAAAACAATGGATCTAATAAAAAAATCTAAGATAAAGAGTTCTTATTTTGAGCCATAAACTCGAAATCCATTATTTTGTATTTAACTACAAGGGCTCTTTTTTACTTTAGCACCCCCCTTGGTTCTGAACAATAGCCGCCCTACAAAAGTCAAAAATGTTTGAGTGTTTGTCTCCCCAAGACATTGAGACTACTGGGGAAGTTCAATATTTAATATTGATATGATCACAATTATTATAAACACAAGTGTGTATTCCTTTGTCCCAAGATACATTAGAATAAATATTTGTTCGTCTTAACAGTAATTTAGACTAAGGAATATATGCTACTCTGTATAATGTTCCTTTGACAAAATAACTATTAACACAAAGGGATATAGGGGGATTCTAAAGGCTAAAGTGCTAAAGTAAAAAAGTACGATAACAGACAACTTTTTTGCTCTTTTTACTTTCTAAATAAAGAGAAAGTATTGTAATGGCGCAAAAATTCGAGTTCGATGGATTTACACGTTTTGAGGTCCCCTGAGTCCAAATGTCAATCGAAATGTCTGTCAACCAAATGTCTGTTGTCTATCTGTGCTGACACCTGGAGCCTAAACTACTGGGTCGATTTTGACGAAATTCAGATACATGTTCAGAAAAATCATACCTCGAGGAGAAATTAATTTTTCCTTCAAATTTGGGGGCACTACACCTTTAAAACTATGAAAAAAAGTGAAAAAAGTATTTCTCGAAAACGGTTCCGACAATTTTGATTAAAATATTCTAAAATGTAGTCCATTTAAACACGAATTTAATTTATTTTGTTTTTTTATCATAAAATAATGTTTTTTGTTGCAATTTATTATATAAATCTTACGTCTATCCTGGAAAATGAGGCGACAAAAATATTTGGTACTCTTGGAGAAGGAGAGGGGGGGGGGGGGGGCCTCAAAAAAAATCTTGCACACGGGCCTCAGCAGGTCTAGTTCCGTCTCTGCGCTTCGTTGTACGTAAAAAATGATCATAACGTTACTTGTGTGAAATTTTATATTCTTCAATTTTAATTTGATACTCAATTGGTGTACGAGCCATATGAAGCGAGATATTCACAAAAATACGTAAAAAGTCGTGCATAAACTAAACAATCACTTCGTAAATTATAGTAAGCTATAGGTTCTAGCTAAACCGTTCATTGTACGTAAATAATGAATGAGACATTTTTTGTAGGAAATTTTGTGATCTTTAATTTTGATAACCACCTGGATTGGTGTCCGAGGCGTAGGAAGCGAGATATTAGCAAATAAACGAATTTGTTGACCTTTGCCCTTGAATATCTATTAACGCGACCACGATCTCGTTGCCGATTTTGAATATGTTTTTCAGAAAGTCAAAATGAAGCGATCAAACAAAAAAAATTTTAGCTCCGATTTTTTTGGAACAGAAGCCATATTTTTTACTAACATAACTGGACTATTGTTTAAGAAATATATATTTTTTAAATTTTATCCACTTAGTTCCATTTTGATACACTTAGTTAACAGATGTATTTTTTCTAAACTTTATCCTATTGTTTAAAAAAATTGATGTTCTCAAGTCAATCATATTGAACACTTATTAACATAAACATTTTATCTCAATTTTATCCTATTATTTAAAAAGGTATATGTTCTCTTATCATTCATTTTCACACATAAATGTAGCATATATATTTAGTTTGTTTGTATTAATTTTATCCTTTTGTTTAAAAAAATTGGTTGGTTCACTTGTCAGAAGGGAGTTTAACAGATATATTGATTGATCAAATGTATTTTCTGTCGATCACTTTAATACATGGGTCTAACCGTTTTTTGTTTCAGCATATTTGAGTAAGTTCAGTATATTATACGGATTTTATATTATTTCTTAAAACAAACATTTTAATATTTAACATGATAATTTTATGTCAAATAAAATATAAAGAAAAAAAGTCCAGTCATGCACCATTACTTAATGAGCGAAATTTCAAAGAGATCTGCGTATTATTGGCTTATGATAATATAGGAAAATTTTGGTTTAGAATTTGGATGGGTGAAAAAAGAAATTTGGTACACCCCGTAACCCCGTACAGGGAACAAAAGTAAAAAGACAGTAATTGTTGTTATGTACATTTTTATCATATTATAATGTAAAAAAGGGGTAAAATAGAAATAGAAAACGATTTTATGCTATTTTTGACCCTAAATTGCCAAAATTTGACCCCTAAGCTCTAAATGAAGTCCAAAACTTCTTGCCAACGAACTCATCCTTTTGATATTATTGACATTTTAAAATTTGTTTGGATTTTTTATGTGCATCCTTGTTTGTGAGCTATCGTCTGGTGAGACACATATACATATATACTATACATACATAAAAAATTGTTAAATTTCAGGAATCGATTCAGAATGGTCTAAAACGGATTTCCATGGAGAAAGATTTAAAAAATTTGCATTACAAAAATTTTGAAGCCATTGCAATAGCTTAATTTTCTTCGAAAACTCGCTAAAAGGAAATGTCAACGTTCGCTCTTTTTAATAACGTTATAAAGTACAAAAACTAAGTATTTCATTAATTTATTTGTATTACAATTTTAAAATGCTTTTTTTATAAGTTTCGTCGAATTTCATTCGGAATTAAAGTAGGATAATATTCACCAACCCCAAGGTTAAAGGGCAATTACACAAATTAATTACCTACTTACAAATGACTTCTTTCTTAATAAAATATTAATTATCTATTCAATAGAATAAATAAGCAATAATAATAAAAGATAATTTTAAACCACAACCCATTTTTAAAATAAAAATTCATCTCTTAACATGTCGAATTGAATAATATTCAACTAAAAAAATCCAACGAAGCGTAAAAATATAGGCTCTAACGAGATGATAATACTAGCTTAAGTAAGAGTACAATAGAATTAATAAAGAATGTAGTGAGAATAACTATTATAATTGTTTTGAAAGACCAATTTAAACCAATTATTAGCGTTAAAAAACGAAGCAATGTTTTTAAAAACTGCTCCTTTACGATGTGGAAACGGCAGGGACTAACCCCCCCCCCCCCCCCCCCCCCCATGTAATCCGTCCCACCACAGGAGCCAACATATACAGCTCACCTTGTTGGAACGTCACGACTCTCAGGTTCCTCTAGTCAAATAATTACAGTCCTTTTTTATAATCTAGACACTAGACAGATAATTTATTTAGGAAAATGAAACAGATAAGACGTAACTCCTTTAGCAGATCGCGTGTCGAGATCTCATACCGGAAAAAATAGAGGAAAGGAAGATTCCAAATTAATTTTTGATAGTTGTTCATTATCTCATAATACATTTATTTTAGGCATTACCTAAAAAATTAAAAAATAGCAGCAGTACTATTAAATGTTTAACAGTACATATATTTTTATCAGTATATATTTTTTTTAGATCTTGGATTAAACATTAAAAAATTATTTTTTATTGTAAATATTTACGTTATTATATATAAATATATATATATGTATTATAACAATGATTTTTTTGTTTTATAGATTTCTTGATATCTGACACCAATTGACTCTACGTATGATACTAAAGAGGAGCTTAATAGTATTATTATACAGAGATAAAAATGGTCTAATTATAAAAGTGTTTATGGTAAATGATGTTACAGTTACAGGCTTAGCCAAGCGTTACTCTTTAATAAGTAACACATTGAAAAAGGCTTTCATTCTACTCACTTCCAACCAAACTTTGAAGCAAACTAAAAGCTTGTATGTAGGATTTTGTTTAACATATTAAAATTAGAAACAGTAAAGGGCTTTAGCCTTTTCACGATTGTGTGGGCTTATTTAATTGCCATAAACAGTGGGGGAAGTAAATAAATAAAACATTACTAATCTCATCAAGAAGATAAGTATATAAATTAATTTTAGTTTTCACTACAGATCTAATAATTATTATTATACAGGGTGTCGGGTGTCCCATTTCAAGTGAATCAAACGGCTTTAACTTTTTAAGTAGGAAACATTCAGAAAACTTTTAATGGTGTAAAACTTGCAGTATACTTAAGACGTAGATTAATGAAACAATAAGCAAAATTTATCGATTTATTATTTTTCTGAAAAGTTTAAATAAAGTAACATTAAGTTATTTATTTATAACGTAATAACTTGCTAATAAAGGTATTAAAAATCTTTGACCAATAATTTGGATAGTCTAAATCCCTCTGTCTCAAAATTTTTGAGGAAATATGTTTAATTTTCTTATTTTTTCCACCAAGGCGATTTCTGCGTAAACTATGAAAGATATACAAAATGTAATAAACATTTCATGCTTTTTAGTGAACTTTTCAGAAAAATAAAAAAAAATAGAGGTTCAAGAGGAAACCACGTTCTTCATGGGCCATATTCAAGGGTAGAATCAGTTTTTTTCTTTTTGTTTCATTAAATAACGCATACATCTATTAAGTACCTACTAGAACTTTTACCTGAAACTTTTTCTGAATTTTCCTAGTTTAAAAATTATAGCAGTTTGATCCACTTGAAGTGGTACACCTTTGTATAAAAGTAATGTTATCATGATAAATAATAAAATTGTTCATCATAATAAATTCTGATCAAATAGGTATCCAACTCTGAATTAATATAAGGAGAACTAGTAACTATTAAATTGGAACGAAATTGGTAAAAGTTAACATTGCAATAAAACGCTCTAAGAAAACTACTCTCTATTTTAAGAAAAATAGTGCATCTTTTTACACTGTTTTGAATTAGTAAAACTCAAAACCGATCTATAATTAAGATCAACAAATTCGTTATGAAGGACAGAGATTGTCAAAGCGATATTTAAATATTAGTAGGTATGTGAAGCCACAAATAAAAATAAATTGTATTTTTTTTTTTTTCCAAAACTGAAAAATTTGAAACAAAACAATGATTACATAATAGATTTGTGTTGAGGTAAAAATACACACTGAATCCACCCTAAAGTAACGAATAGGATTGCAGATTCAAAAGTGAAAGAATCAGATTTAGTCATGAAAACAGCAAATAATACTTAATACTTACTACATTTCCTACATTGCATCTAACTAAATAAATAAATTATATCAAATCTCAAAAAAACATTCTCGTGGAGCAAGCGGTTATTATTTTACTATCATTTAATACGTTACAAAGTAGCAATTATAATAAAAGTGAATTTATCTAGTTAAAATTTAAAAAAAAATGTTTAACAACCAAGAATTTACAAATTCTTAAGGTTCTTTGTTTCTGAAAGAGCCCTAGATTTGTATAACTAGATTTATCTATTTATAAAAAGAAGTTGTTTTTTCGTGCGAATTTTCTAGCGAGCGTTGAACACATGCGAATGGTTTATACTTGATTGTTCACAAAAAAAATCTTGAACACCATAATATTCTTTATATCTATTAACTATACTCGATTTTTTCCTCTCCTATTAATTCAATAATATAAAATATTATAATTATTTCAAATTAGGGTTGGCATTTAAAAGTATACAGTCTATGGAAATTTGCATATAGTTAAAATAGTGTGACATTGTATGTATTGTCACAAATTATAAAACATAATATGTATAAAAGACCTGCAAACAAATAAAAGTATGTAATTGCATTTGCCAGAAATAGACTCGAATGAATGCACAATAGTCCCACTGTGCTCACTTTATTTTAAACATTTCTTATTAGTAGTTTAGCTTTAGACTTTAGAACATAATTCTAGTTAAACTTTACTCTTTGTAGAGAATTTTTGGGTGATTATTTAATTTAATTATTTAAAGATTTAATTTTTGCAGCCCAAAAATGTTTTAAAAGGCACCCCCTCAATCCACGACCCACCTTAATTGCTCCCTCAACCCATTCTTCGGGAACCACTGCTATAAGCTGTTGATTCTAAACAAAATTAATCAAATTAATAAATAAAAACAGGTATGCAAAGTAAGTATATGAAGGAAATCATGCCGCTTTAGCTATTGACAGAAAGAGGCAGCCGCATGAGAAGCACGAGCAAATAATAGTTGTTAAAAATAAAGAAGATCTCGCTTCCTACAGCTTTACACTTATGTTGCGGGTTCAAACTACTAACTATATGAAATCGACTTGATCGGAAGATGAACCTGCGACTCAATCTTTAACAAAAGCTAGCGAGATCAACAACAACAGGGCTTAATACGTAGGTAGAGATGATCCCGCTTCAGCCTGGGTTCCCATCGGCTCTCGGGTTCAACCCTGTCCAACAGGAATCTATTTGCGGCCGGGTTGGTCTCTCCAGACCTAGTTACACAATAGATGTCGGGTTCTTCCCGGTTTGGAAGCGAGGAAGGGAAGCGGGTGCAACAGGTGGGAGGGGAGGGGCGATAATTACAGGCTATGTCTTACTCGCTTGCACTCACACATACCCTGTACTAATAACACTATGTCTCACTCCCTCCATCACACTTGAATCTCTAACCATCTCTTCCCTTTCCTTCGAGTCGCCTATGCTGGTAATCGTTTAGGAAAACATGTCGCTTTGACAATAATTGAGCGTTAGGAAAACCAAACAAATTTACTAATTTTTTACCCAGTGCAAGTTTTTTACTTTCTCACTAAAAGAGAAAGTATTGTGATAGCGCGAAAATTAAAATGCTAATAATCAACTTCTCCGTAAAAATTAAATTTGTAGATTTTGGAATTAAAAATAAATACCCGAATAGTAATAAATGCAACTTCTCTTCCTACAATCCCGTTCACTCTGATTACGTTTTTTCTTTTAAAACCAATTGAAGGGTTTTAATAATGATTAAAACCCCGAAAGTTATTGAAATCTTTATTTATCTAAACATTTATAACTTTTCACAATCAACATTTAACCTATTACCTTTTACCTATTATCTAGCTGTCAGCCATTTCGGTCTTTCTAAAAATGTTTCATTTATGTAATTATTTTTTTTTTATAATAAACTTTTCAGTACTTCTTTCACCTATTACTTTACACAAAAAAGTGAGTCGCATAAATTTTAATTATAAAACTTTTTCATCAGACAAAAAAAAACAGATATCAAATGAAAAACAAATCGGTCCGAGACAACTAAGACAAACTTTCTCAAATACGAGTTCATAATTACTTAGCCCAGTGTTTTCCATTAATTTATTAGTTTTAATTATTATTTAAATTTCATCAAAATTTATCATAAAAATAATTAATATAAAAATGTCATTTTTCAAAACTGGTCTTATTTTCAACCTTTTTTTTTTGGTTTTGGTTTCTGTATTCTTCACCTTAGTTGTATCTATTTGGGGAAGATTGAATGACGGTAAGTGGTTCAAAATTTGGGGTAATAGGTGTGCGATGAAACTTAAAAAGCAAATAAATTTGACGCCATTTTGTTTTTATTTTTTGTTTTTTTGGTTTCTGTATTCTTCACCTTAGTTGTATCTATGTGCAAAATTTGGGGAAGATTGAATCACGGGAAGTGGTTCAAAATTGGGGAAACGGAAATGTGCGATGAAACTTACAAAGCAAAGTAATATAAGACCAGTAATAACTTCTCCTGGGCGGGGAATCGAACCCAGGCTCTCTCCGTCCGCGTTTTAAACTATTTTCTCAAGATCTAGATTTTTCCCGGGAAAACGGTTTACATCGTTAGATTCGTATTTAAAAGGACTACGTTTTAGAATTTTTAAATCAAAATCTTCGTTTCAAGAAATAATTTTTTTTTCTCACGTTTTTAAGAGTTTTGAGGGGGGGGGGGTGTAGAGCCCTCAAATTTGGAGCTAAAATTCATTTCTCGATTTCGCCTCGGGGTATGATGTTTTGGAACATGTATGCCAAATTTCGTCAAAATCGGCTCAGTAGTTAGGCTCCAGGCCCAGTAGTTTAGGTCCAGGCGTCTGCACAGACGACAGACATACATTATTTAAAAACCATTAAGTCAAAACGAGTAAATCCATTAAAATCTCAAAATCAAATATTCGCGCCATCACAATACTTTCTCATTATATGAAAAAGTAAAAATGTTGAGGAAATCGAATTAGAAGTTCCAAAGATATGGGTCTTTCAGTAAATAAATTTTAGAGCTGCCGGCTGCCAACCGTACTCTTTTTTACACACAGATTGATTACAGCACCATTTTAATAATATAAAAAATAGTCTGCCAATCAGTGTAGCACATTACACATAACTTTCTTGCGGCCTATTGCTAATATAGTGCAGTAAATATAGGGTTTGACCTCGAAAAAATTATTACAAGCAAGAAACTTGGTGGAGATGTTTTGATCAGCTTCCTATATACTAAAAGTCCCCTAAAATCGAAGTTGTGCTATGGCCGCCATATTGAAAAATAGCGGCCCATTATCGTTTTTTTTGCTTGAATGTCTTTAAATATTGTAGACAGAAAAAAGTTTCAAATAACAAATGTATAGAGGACTATAAAATAAACTAAACCTAAGGTTTTGAGTTATTAACAATTTATTCTTATTAGTCAAGAAGACCATATGGTCTGCAAAAGAGACCATATGGGGTCCTTGCCTGGGAGAATTCATGTTAGTTCTGGAAATGGACTAAATATGGTTTTTTGAGTCGCTAAATACGAATTTTTATTTTTTTTACCCCCCCCCCCCCCCCCCCCCAACAACATAGCGAGGGTCCGTAGGCCACACTGTATAGTTTAAGTAGTACCCTATTGATGGTGTTTTTTAAAATGCTAAAAAGCTTACTTTGAACTATCCTATGGGTCTGATATTCTCATAACACATAAACAAACTTCTGATTAAGTATTTTTTTGCCACAGAACCGGACTACAACCATATAAATACATCGAAGACCAAAGTTATAAAAAAACGTATTTTGTCAATAAAAAATAAAATAATATTTTTTTTCCAAATTTCCAAAAGGTGGTATCTTTACTTTTGGTCGAAGAATGTTCAGGAATTTTTTCAGATTTTTTGCACTTCACATAAGCGAGATAGAGGGGGGGGGGGGCACGTTTCACACCCACTTCAAACTTGCCTACGCTCGCCCTATCAAAATCTTATTAAGTTATAAAATAAGAATTTTATATTTTTGTAATCAGCTTGACGTACCCTTTCATATGATACCCCTCACGGTGTCGAAAAAAATTAAAAAAATTCAACCCTTAAGTTTTTTTATCCTAATTCTTTTTTAAAAATTATTTTTTTTAAGTCGCTATATTTTTAATATATGTGGGTAGGTACAAGACACGTACATGCCAAATTTCAAAGTGATCGGACGAAAGGTGTAGAGAGCAGGCAACAGGACGGACGGACAGACACACGCAGGAAAATATAAGGGTCCTTGGTTTTGCCTACGGACCCTAAAAAAGGAAGGGGGAGGGAGTTAAATTAATTAGACAACTATGATAAAAGCAAAACATCACTAAAGTACGCGATAGAGGATGCGATGAAGCTATGTGCCACACTAATTTATTTTATTTAAAAAATGCCGAAACAGAAATCCGTATCTAGAAACATTTTTGATTCCGTGTTTGTCGGTCAATTTTTACAAACCAACGTATCTTAAAAACTATTCGTCCAATTTTAATTAAATTTAGATGAAAGGACATAATTAGCCCAATGTTGGTCCTATATTAATTTCAACCAGCTGCAAATTTTTAATATTGTTAAAACATAAATGGGACCCCATTGGGAATAGAAACAAGTCCAAATTTCATGAGACGATTCGTTCAATAACAGGACACGAGGAAGCTACGTGCCACACAAATTAGCAGATTATTTTTTTAGTTAATGTACTTGACTTGATATAAAATAAAGTTCTTGAAGAGACTTAACATTATTAATGCCAGCCAGATACCTTAATAAAAAAGCTATTAGTCGTTTCTCAGTCTCTCCTTATCTCGTAGCTGATATTTTAAAATTTTCTAAAGGTAAGGGCTGCTGTTCTGAATACAAACGAGCTGATAAAGAAGAAGAGAGAGGCAACCAAGGGATATCCATGATTGATTTCATTTTCAAAGCCAAGCCATTTTTCAACTTCACAATCTTACTTCTTTCTTTCACTATACAACGCAAATGATAAGGAGGCAAAATACTTATGACAAGTTATCTCAGGCCCCATAATGCTGCCTCACGATAGACCAAAAAGAATATTATATTAAATTTACAACAAAATACAGGTGGTAACTCATTGTAAAACTTTGTGCAAGTAAACAATACATTTATTTATAGTTAGAAATTACCATTTTTGAGTGAGTTGTCCCCTTTAATATAATATATATTCGTTTTTCTTTGAGTCTTCAGGGGTTAATATTAAAGGAGCTAATACATTTGCTTTTTTATTATTCTTTATTCAGAAATAATTTTGTCTCTCGTTTAAGACATTTTTAAACCTAAAACATTTTTAATTTAGATTTATAAATTAAATATTAAAATAGATCTTTTACAGTTGTTAGAATATTAAATTATTTGGTTACTTTCAACTGTAATTAAAATTAAATATATAGTAATACAAATTAATCAAATTAAGGATTTTCTATGATTAATTAGCTATCTCACTTTTTTACCAATAGAATTGAATGCTGAATTATGAAATAATTTTGCCAATTACATACCTGCATTTTTTGTTTGTTTTATTTGATAAAAAATGACGTATTTTAATATTAACCCCTGAAGACACAAAGAAAAAATCGGTCCGAGACAACTCAGACAAACTTTCTCATATAAAAGTTCATAAATACTTAGCCCGGTGTTACCCATTTATTTGTTTTGTATATACATTTAATTATTATTGAACATTTCGTGAATATTTATCATAAAAATAACTTCCCCTGTGCGGGGAATCGAACCCGGGCACTCTCCGTCCGCGTTTTAAGCTATTTTCTCAGGAACTAGATTTTCCCCGGGAAAACTGCTTATATCGTTGGATCCGTATTTAAATGGACTACATTTTGGAATTTTTTAATCAAAATCGTCGGAACTGTTTTCGAGAAATATTTATTTCACGTTTTTTCAGAGGTTTTGGGGGGTAGCGCCCCCAAATTTGGAGCTAAAATTCATTTCTCGATTTCGCCTGGGGGTATGATTTTTCTAAACATGCATGCCAAATTTCGTCAAAATCGGCTTAGTAGTTTAGGCTCCAGGCGTCTGCACAGACAGACGACAGACGACGGACAGACATTTTTTAAAAACCACTTTTTTGGACTATGGGGACCTCAAAACGTGTAAATCCATCAAAATCTCAAAATCGAATTTTCGCGCCATTACAATACTTTCTCTTTATATGAGAAAGTAAAAAATACATGTTAAACATTTTTTAATCAAAGGTTGCAGGCAATGTATGGTAAAAGCCAAAAGCCGTAAATATATAGGTTCTGTTCAAACTATCTGTTATTTTTTACTAAATAAATCAATGTATAGAAAAAAGTAATAATAGATATCCATTTTATTTCATGTCCGACTCATTTAGTACAGTGAAACGACGTTAACAAATAAAAAGTGTGCGGTTATAAAAAATTATAAAATAATAATTCAAAATTCCACGTTATTTAAATCATAGATAGTAATTTTAGAATGAAAAAGCTTAGATGTTAATTTTGTGTTTAAACAGTTTTAAATTATTAATGCAATGCATTCAAATACTGAACGCATAACCGTAAATATGAGCCTCCAATTCAGTGCGATGTCTAAGCCAAGGGTGTCCAACCTGTGGACTGCGTGCCGTGTTAGGCCTGTTGCGCAAAAGAAGTTAGCAACTTATTTTCCGGATTAAAAAATAATTATCTGGAGCAATTATCCAGGTAATCCCTTCCATTGTGAAGTTCGAGGGCTGAGTGTTGCTTACTTCATCTGACCCGGTTTCTACTATCCTATACAAATCCGGGCCTTCAACCAAAAGGGTTCGAGATGCCCAAAAATTAAAAGGAGTAAGTACCATTAAAACCATAACTTTACATTAGAATTGAAAAGTATGTAACTATATATAAAAGCAGCCCAACACTTAGCCAAACCTATTCTTACAAAGTGGACAAGGTGAAACAGGCAGTTAACAGCATTAAGTTTTATCAAAAGCAAAAGACCTGATGCAAAAGTTGGTGGTAGTACCTTAGTCGTAAATAAAATGATTAAACTATTACAATACTTAAAACTTGGAGTGGCTGGGCTAATGTGTAGCAGTGTAGCTGATCATTCGCCTCATTCCTTGCCTCGCCGCTTGTAGTTCTCGCGTCGGGAGTGTTTTTTTGGGATGGATGTAATGAGTTTTTTGGAAAAAGTTTAGTTTGATAAAACCAATTTTGTTACAAAAACAATTTAATGTCACATATCAATTATTAGCATAACTGTTGACTGTGAAAAGAAAATTATTAATTTTCTAAAGCAATAATCAACATGTTAATAAATAATTATTAACCAGTTAAATAAGATGCCAAGGAAATAAAATTAAGTAAATACAATTAAATACAAAATGTTAAAACGTAAGATTAAGAGAAAAAAAAGATAAAAGGAATTTCTCAAGCTTATAGCATGATTGTCTCTTTCCTGTCCCAAGAGGAAGTACTAATTTATTCATTAAATTTCAACGAGAAGATCTCGCAGTTAACTCAACTTTAATAGAATATTGGTATCTACTTGAAGTATTCAAGTCAATGCATGGCGGGTTTACAAGAGAACGGGTACCAGCACAAGAATGCGTCTGCTGATAAAACCTGTTTCCTTTGGTTATTTTCTTGGCTATGTAATTTTATCAGGAAAACATTTTTATAAGAAGTTCTGGTAAGGATAAAACGTTTGTTTAATCTAAGTACAAGGTACAGGTTAAGTCCATTTGTGGACTTCTACAGTATTCTGTCAATGTAACGAGAAAGAACATGAGGAGTAAGTTAAGATATTACCAATGCATTCGACTTTAACAGCAATAGATAATAAAGAAACGTAGTCATCTACATCTAAATATTACTCAACTGTCACTATCATAACCTTAGTTTTGGGAAGCAGTGGTTTTTAGATACTAAAGAGGAGGCATATAAGTATTTTATCTCTGGTTAATAGCATTCGCGAGTAAAATTAACGCGGTCAAGCCAAGTGACCTTACGATGAGCAACTTGACTAAGTAAACATAAGTTATACAATGATAAATTCTATTTGCTGTAGTTCATTCTAAATTATTCGTTGATAGCACACAAGCTCAAGCCTGACAAATTTTAGTTATGACTACAAAAAAGCTTTAGTCATATCGAAGGGAGAAGAATGAGTTTGTCTTCTTAACATAATGATACTATTCACATAAAAATGTAATCGTAAATTATCATCGATCCATGCAGTACTTTTCTTTCATGCCCCATGAATGTAAAAAAATAACACTTCGAGTATATCGTGTGATTTACAAGATGATCGAGAAAAATTACTATTTAGTGCCTGAATGTGCTATCACCTGAAAACTAAATGATTTGTTGTAGGATATTAATTGATTGAATTTGGGTCGAATTGATTTCCGAAAGAAGTATGTACTTGATTTATTCGAAGCCGAATGAAACGATATATTATTATATTATATTAAGCTCACATCAAAAATATTGAAGTGGACCCACTCTGTTCGAAACACCAGTTTATTGTTTTTTTATAGCTATAAGGGTGGTTTTACACTGAGCAACGTTTGTCACAGTTGCGTGTGACGGCAATGTTTTTGTGTGTGAGCTCTCATTGTGCGCTATACATTTCGGTCTTTGGCGCAGTGGCGATCCTAGGGGGGGGCAGGGGGGGCTATAGCCCCCCCTGGGAGAAAATTAGCCCCCCCTGGAAGAAAATGAGCCCCCGAAAGAAAATTAGCTCACGAAATAAAATTAGCCCAACTTTAATTTTTTTATTTTTATTATTATTATTTTTTTCCGAAGTAGTATCCGAAGTACTGATTAGCCTCCGAGCCGATGTTTCCTTTGCTGCCTTGTTGCTGTTGCATACAATATTTTGTCTACGGGCGGCAGAAAAATGAAACTGCTAAAATACTATCTTTATTAATATAACATAGTTAATTACTATGAGTCATATTAATAAGATAACATAAGTATTAACTAAAATTAATGTTGATAAAGAAATCAAATATGAAGCTTGGGAATAATAACAATTGTGAATAACAAACTGAAGCTATAACAACAAAATACAAAACACACGTTCATAACATACATAACTACTGAATGAATAATGCACACAATATAAAATATTTATTTATATTTTTACTAACAAATTACTAAAAGTATTAAAGATATATTCTTCTGCTTAAAAGAAAAGAAGTAAGTAGGATAAATCAAGAAAAGTAGCTAGTCTAATCTAGAATGACTTCAACAATAATATTATGGATGTTTGATGTTTACATGAAGCTCTAGTGTGGCCAGTGACTCCGTTATTTTGTTTTAATTAAAGATCTACTATTCATTGAAATTATTCAACAGAATTAACAAATTTTAACAAATTATTTAAATAGTAAAACGTTTATATATTAAATTTTACTTATTTAACTATAATACAATGTTATAAGATAGAGATGATAGTATAAACTATTATTGCCAACATTATAACAATAAAAATTTTGCTGCCTAAGGTTTTGTAGATACTTCTTCAAACCCTAATGCCGAGGGTGATGTATCCGTCCGTCCGTCGCTCTATGGTTCATAGGGCTCAAACCGTTTTAGCAAAAGTGCTGAAATTTAAAACACTGATTGATGCTACTTTTCGACCCAAACACAAAAAAAATATACAGAAGTTAAAAATATGCCCATGTGCAAGTCGCAAAAGTTGGTAAACTCAGAAATTTATATTTTTTTAAAGTTTTGAGTAGGTATCAAATGAAAGCTGCTGAATCTTAAGTTACAAATATATATTTGCTTTTTTAAATTTTGCATTGCTTATTGGTTAAATAAATCAAAATATACCCAAAGATATCCCCCCAACAATAACGCCCCATAACGCCTGGTCCTAAAATTTCGAAATAATTCATGGTTATACCTTATGGTGGGGCAATGAAAATTTCCAAAAAAATGTAATTTATCTTGTCGTTATTATCGATAAAAAAACATTGCGATCCCCCGGGGGATTGAACCAGGGACCCCTTGAGGTCAGAGAAAAAAATATATTACGGTAAAAATTAATTATATAACGGGTATGCTTATCATCTACAAAACCCAAAAAAGTACTTGGACGCAAGTACTTCCCCGTGATATTTTAACTTAATTTTTTATTTATTTTAGGGAAAATTATGGAAGGTTATGGTTAGTTTAGGTTAAGGTTAGAATTTTTTGACCTTCTATCATTGCCACATTAAACGTGACACTTTGCGTATATAAAAAAAATATATATATATATAATTCTGATTTTATCAAGATGCAGAACCGGAATCGTTTTTGTACAGAGATACTGTAAAAAAGACAAATTCTGTAAAATGGAACATTTAAAAAAAATTAAGTAAATCGGACAGTACGAAATTGGAGGGCCAAATAGTGCAGTTGCAGTTTTACCTATGATGTCCGATGTCGCTGCCGGAATCGCAGCTTTGATACCGGCAGGCCGTGAAAACTCTTAACTATAAAGAAAAACCAACGCTATGCTCACTGATAAGTAGAACTTTTACTTAACTTACAAAATGTGCATTGGCTTTCTTAAAGATACCTTTCACCAATCATAAATATATCAATACAAAACAATTCAAATGACAGTTTGGTAACAAAATACAAAACATAAATTAACTAAAAACAAACATCGCTGTTCCCACAGCGACATCCGAAAAAACGCTGTTTTGAGAGGTCATATTTTATCAATTTTCCTTCCAATAATGTACTGCTGTCGACGTCCATGTTAATTTTAACATTTTTGTTATCTATAAATATTATATTGTTTCTGACAATTTATACATTTTTAAAACCTATACAGTTTTTAAACCAATCCTTTTGTTATCCTCATGTTAAAATTATTTTTATTTAAAGACCAATACTATTTTTCTGTGATGATATGGTATATGGTAAGTATCATAGGAGACTTTTTAAATAAGCCTCCAACTATACTTACAATAGAAGCCTTATGAAAAAATATTTAGTCTCATGAAAAAATTGCATAGAATTAATTGCCTCTGGGAAGGACTGCAACAACATATAACATATACAAATGAGTTCTTCCAGGTATATTAAAATGTATACTAAACCCGCAAAACATGGGGGCTTTAGCCCCCCCAGAACTTTCAACCCAGGATCGCCACTG